>APFE031115912.1:81171-91951 GCA_000404065.3 Pinus taeda
TGAATTGTGCGGTCTATTGGCATTGGAACCGCAACTTAGGGTCTGTGCTGGAAAGGATTTGAGCCGTAGTGGGGCTCTGCATTTTATGTTTAATCTTAGAATTCTGAGATCTGTGAAGGTTATTCCAAATTCTGGTAGATGGATGGCACGGGCCACTACTTGCGAACAGGCCGAGGACAAACGCCTTGTGACCAATGGCGGATTGCAGAATTGCACACTCTACGACTTTCTAGGGCTTCCACGGGATGCCACTCAAAAACATATAAAGGATGCATACTGGAGGTTGGCTAAGATTTGGCATCCGGATATAGCTATGAAGGGAATTGGCCAAGAATACAGAGGAGTTCCTTAAAATTCACGATGCTTACATTATACTGTCTGATCCAGAAACTAGAGCAAAGTATGACGAGCGATTGAGGTTGCTAAAATAGCATATTTTCAAAACCTAATAAAACTCGTTGTGTAGCCAGTTTTGACTGGATGCATAACTTTAAACGATTTGGATTTTGAATTGAAAAGAAAATCTTCGTTGAAAAAGAAATAAACAAGGCAGAATATGGCCATTGACTGCTCTTTGACCTATGCTCACACTAAAAGACTGTGCAGCTGTTCTTATATACACATATTCTGTCCCTGCTCGTATATCTGGTACTCTCATGCGTGTAAGAAATCCAGCTGAAGCCTATGGCAGTGGACAAGTATACAAGCTCTGTGTTCAATGACAGTTAATGATGTGTTGGGCACGGTATTCCATCACAGGGCATGCAATGGTTTTAATTCTACTCTGTTTTATCTTATCCTATCTAACGTCATAATGCAATCTGTAGCGATTGGTGAACCTCATTTTTATAGCCATAAGATGAACAACTGGTAAATCTTTGAGTTCGACAACTGGTAAATTTTTTAGTTCAACAACTTAAGATGAACAACTTATTATCCTTTACATACTATGTCTGAATATCTGTCATCTAGTTCACTATAAGCAACACTGATTTCAGGCCTGACATATTCTTGAAAGAGCGTCAGATTCCCTTCTTGTATTGAATATTGAGGTTAAATTGTTAACGGTTGCATCTTACACCCGCATTTCTGTTGTATAAGGCTTAGTATTTTTTTATTCAATTTATAGTAATTGACATATATACAAAAGGAATCATCCTTCTTCCTCAATAGGATGGTTAGGTAGCAAAGGGGCTCTATCTAGGTACTATTACTTCCATCTTCAACAGTCCCTTTACTTTGTTTTCAATCTCATTCTTGTATAATGAGGATGTCAATGTGATTAGAGAAGTGCCACCCTCTAATTCGAGTATGTGCTCCATGCCTGAGTTCAAGGGAAGACCTTTGGGTTGGTCCGGGAAAACATCTTCAAATGTTAACTAATATGCAGTAAATGGTATTCAGTGCTTCTTCCCAAGAATGTCAGGGAATATTCAGATTGAAGAATGAAAATGTTGGCAAGAAGTCTGCATATACCCCTATGGATTTGCTTTACCATATTATCTGTCAAGATAATCTTACAAGGTAGAATTAAAAATCTCTGAAATAGTGTCTGTTGATTTTGGCTTTTTGTTGGGATTTAAGGTAGCATTTTACACAATCCATTTCCTGTTTTACAGGGCTAAAATTTTCTTATTCAATTTCCAATAAGACATAAATGCAGAAGGGATCATCTTTTTTTTTCTTACCATGATGTCTAGGCAGAAAAGGGACCTTCATACGAGGTAGTTTCACTTTCTGTTGAGATTGAATGTTGCATTTTCTCACCTATTTCTGTGGTATAGGGCTTAGAGTTTCTTATACTATTTCCAACAATTGACATACATGCGGGAGTCATTCTTCTCTCTCATCAAGAGGGCTAGGCAGTAAAGGGACTCTAACTAGCTACTATCAACAGCTCCTTCACTTTGTTCTCAACCTCATTCTTCTGTAAAGAGGGTGTCAATATGACCAATTCATTATTAGAGAAATGCTGAGATCTAGTTAATATGCTGGAAATTGTATTCACTGCTTAAAAAAATGTCAGGAAATTTTCAGATTGAAGAGTTAAACTCTAGGAAACTGGTACATGCTCTTATGGATTTCCTTTTCCATCTCTTTTGTCCAGATGATCTTATAAGGTGGAGCTGAAAGTCCTTAAAATGAATTTTCAGTTTCAAGAAATTTGGTAAGGTGGTTCTTGTGAGTTGAAAACTCTCTTCACCTATTGTGATTCACCTATTGTGATC
The DNA here is from genome assembly GCA_000404065.3 of Pinus taeda. Lineage (NCBI taxonomy): Eukaryota > Viridiplantae > Streptophyta > Pinopsida > Pinales > Pinaceae > Pinus > Pinus taeda. Next base: position 83,400 of record APFE031115912.1, read on the forward strand.
CACTGACTATATCTTCAGTTTAACATAAGATAAAAGTTCCAGTATGTGCCCTAGAGATCAGAGAGGAAACCATCCTAAACCCCGTCCCTATCTCGAACAACATTTTAAGTTCTGATAGTGAAATGCCCAACTTGCAATTCTAAAAAACAGGGCAGCTATAATAATATTTTTATATCTCCGACCTTCGTCAGAGTTTATTTTAGCTAAACAGAACCCATATATATGAAATTCAGCTAGCTAATTTCCCATGCTCCTACCCTAATCCCTTTCAGTAACCAATCTATACTCACTCAAGGATTCATCATAGCATTGGCTTGAATTGAGTAATAGACGATATCATATAAAACTAGAAAATTTGCAGTTTATAATTTCCCATGAAAGCATTCTGACAATCAGCTTAACTTACACTTATATTTGGCATGAAGTGGTAAAAATGATTATCTCTGATTGATAACCATACAATTGGTCTAGATTGGCCTTTGTGGTGATGAGGTGATGCTTGCTACATAGACTAGTGATGCAAAATATATGTGTACCTTGAAGAAAGGACAATGACACTGTACACCCAATCAAGATATTTTTTTAAGATGGACAGGTAATTTTAGATGGGCATTCCTTTCCACACAGTTTAATATTACTCAGTGTCATCTAGAGGACAGGCAGACATTACAGTCGATGTGAACAGGAATAGTTTCCAGGAAAATAGCTTGCCTGTAGTTAACATTTCTCAAGTTAGGAAATATCACAGCCAGTTCTTCAAATATTATATTAATGTTTGCAAGATCCTAAATCTATATTCATTTTAGTGCCTTCACCAGAATATGCAAGCTCATTTATTAAGCAGAGGATTTTGACAGATTCACTTATTGATATAACTGAAATACATGGTAGAGAGGGCAATGATATCACCACAGTTTTCCTTACAAGTGCTATCCCATTGAATATACCTCATTTCCAATATTTTGAGCAAGAGGCCACGCTAGTAATAATGGCCCAACCACGTATAAAGCACCTGCCTGTGGGAGGCTTCGTGTGATCATAGTTGATATGGAGAAATAGAATGCTTGCCCTGCAATGATTGTGTGCTCTTTAAAGTTGTCATGAAATGTAGAATCATGTTTTACTGTGATGAAAGTTTTAATGGATGGCCCAACCCATCCACCTGTGAACATCGTTGTATCTTCAGCACCTAGTCCCTGCTCCATTTTAGGCCACTGATAGGGAAGGGCCATCTAATATCAATTAGGTTATCACAAATCCAACTGCCAATTGCATAGTTAAAATGTTCGTGGTATCAAAACAAATCAGCCATATTTTTTGGACAGCAAAATGTGTGCATGCATTGAATAATGCACTGAAGGGCATTTGGCAAAATACATTGGATTGAAGATAGGTAAAATGGAAAGGATTGACAGGTAAATGACAAGAACACAGATGTTTGTGCATAATTACATTATTAAGTGTGCTTATGTGGGCCAACTCCACAAACAAAGAACCTTAGTGGTTAGTGGCTGCCAAACGCCACTTACAAAGACTACAAAACTATGATTGACCACAAAAAGAGGATCTTACAAGGGAATGAATATCTCTTTAGTCCATTGATAAGGTAGGGCCATCTAATGTCAAGAAAGTTATCACATACGCAACCCATAATTGTATGGTTCAAATATCCACGATATTAAAATACCAGTACATATGTTTTAGAGGACTTTCTGTATGCCTATATTGAATAATGCACTAGCGGACATTAGCAAAATGGACTGGGTTGCCAAGACAATTGACGACTAATGAATTGGTTCCAAATGCTAGGTACATGACAAGGACACAGCCATTTGCAGTGTTAATACATTGCTGATAATTCGTTTTATGCAGTCCAACTCCATGCAATTAATCACTATGATTATGGTGACTGGCAAATGCCACTCACAATCAACTAGAAAATAATGATTCACTACGGTGGAAAAAGTTTATATAAGCTTACACATGGCTGTTTATTTGAGAATTTATAGTTTTCAGTGTTACGATCCTATGATTGCAGATACTTTTAATTCTCGAGGATATCAATCCTAAATCTTATTCGTGAAGCTACAGTTCCTTAAAGCAGTGCAATACAAAGTTTGCGCCTTTTGCATGGCCAGCCTTTAGAAAAACCAATTGTTATTTTTCTGTTGTTAAAAAAAAAAAAAAAAAACTGAGAAAACCAGTCTTTCCACAAATATAGAGGTCAAAACTTGATCAAGAAAGATAAAAGTGTATCATATATTTCTCAGATTAAAAATTGGATGTTCTTGGCTATCATTAAGCAAAATGCTTTCAACAAATAAAGACAAAAGAAGGAAAACCGGTTTTCTTAGAAATTCAAATTTATACTCCAATGACCAATCTGGACAATGTCTTCAAACCAAAATTTTCAAACTTCCCAGAAAAGACAAGAAACAACCCTGAAACATCATTTTAAGCAACTTTTTGCTTTGGAACTTACCACCTAATTTTCCAGAACTAGTCAAGATAGCTTCCTCATCAGAGTTCATGTTCAATTTGTCTCCTTCTAGATGCGATTTGCCTCTAATGCGTATTTCCTTCATACAAGCCAGAATTGAGGAACTTGGGCATTTCTTAGTCTTGAGGATATTTCTTGTCGGCATTGAATGATCTCTTTGTTTTTTCTTTCTCTTATGAGTAACCACACACTGCTCATCAATTTGCATTTCTTCCAAGTCCCCCATACTTGGCGAGCTTTTGCATGCTCTTGTCATTCTCATTGGAATTGAAGCCACAGCAGGCGCCTTGAATTGTGTGGAGTTTCTGTAGAACATTCAGACTTTCCTCTATTTTTTTTGCATGCAAAAGCGTATGAGACACTTGGACAGGATTTACCATCTCCTTTTCAGCAATGCTTTTCTTCTTTCTTAAGTTTCTACTCCAATAATGTGAATCTTTAAAACTTGGTAGGTTCTCAGCATTTTGCATACTGCTTTCAGAGAGTTTCACTAAACCATCAGCACTGCTCGCATTTTCCTTAGTATCCTTCAATTTGCATGATTTCATTTTTATTTTTTATTTTTTTTATTGCGGAGAAACAGAGAACTCTAGTTGCTCTTCATTTGTCAACTCCACCTCTTTATTTTCATCATGAAGATCAGAGTTTGTTTTTTTATCTCATCTTTCGTCATTATAGTAGCATTTTGCTTATTCACAGCATTTCTTGTCATTACTTGACATCGAGACTCCTTTTCTGTTGTATCGTTTCCCTTTGACTTTTTATGTGGTTCAGACTCTACACCCTTTTCTGACATGCAATAGGATTCCTCAAGTCCTTCGTTGTACATTGTTGCAGACATCCTCTTCCTCTTTCTTTGCACCATATGGTTATAAGTTAAGAATGACTCATTGTCTGAGTCAGCTTCAGCAAGGATATTTTCTCCACTTGGAAAATCACGCAAGCAGTTAACTCTTGTATTTTCTTTATTTGCCTGCATTTGAAGTAGTAGATTTGACTTTGCACGAGTTATTCTTGTTTCTATCACTGTGTCTTGTTTATGCTGACCAACTTCAATGTCAATCTGACAAAGCTCTTCATCTGTCTGCACTCTCTGTCTTCTGGATCCTCTCCCAATGCTTTGGCCATTCCTTGTATTTTTCACTTCGTCGCATGTTGCATCAATGAGTGCATTTTTCTTACTCTTAGCCCTAGTAATCCTTTCATACACAGAAATGGCCATCCTTTTCCTTAAATCTTTTTTATCCAGAATGCTGTGAGCATCTGTACACTGCCCCTTGTGCACTCTCTGTTTGTTAGCTTCTTGATAAACTCCTTGTTTATCACTTGATATATTTGCTTCTTTTTTATTAAATGCACCCTTTTTACAAACTTTGGCAACATATTTACACTTTTGTGGTGGCAAAATTAAATAGCTATCTGTATTGCAGCATGACCCCACCTTAGTTAGGTGTCTACATCTGGTGCACTTCACAACATGAGCCCTAGTAATTATGGTTTTCATCCTCTCTGAACATGAGTTTTCAATTATTATTATTTCTCTGTATATAAACTTACTTCTTGTTTATGATCTGCTTCCACTTAGATGGATTTAGTTTATCATAGATTATATGATTTGCATTCCTAATTACATTTTCACGAATATAATTGATGCTTAAAATTGTTCTAAATTCTGCATTAGAATGCATGTATGGGGCACTGGGCATGTTACAAATACAATTTATTTTATTTCTTTCTTTCTTGCAAACAAGTAAATAACAATACTGGGTACTCTTCAAATAGACAACATTCAATTTTCTATGTTCTTTATTTTGAAAAGATATAACTTGATGCAGCAGTTGTAGAAAATATATTCTTGTTGCAGCAGTGTTTAAAAAAAAATAATAATAATAATATAGTATCAACCTCTCAAATCACAATCTTAAGATCCCTCCATGCTGGCTCTCCTTTCAGCTGGGAAGTCCCTTGACTACAAATATCCATAACCATGAGCAATATGTTCGCCAGTGCTCCAGAGGACAAAGCATCCCACCAAATTTTAAACAGTGTTGTAGCGTAATTTACACTAAGATATGCATTCTAAACATATGCCTTGTGGCCGTTATTGAGAGACAAAGATCCTTGAATGAAACAGAGAGCATAGCCTAGATATTCATTTCCACAAAATATCCGCGTTGGTAAATTAAGTAGGCTATAAGTACAAATTAATTCATGAATTTAAGTTTCCCAAGGTGACACAACATTCGACAATCTGATATTGAGGGCCCGATCTCTTAAATTTTGTCTATTTTTTCATCTTTCTGTAAAGCAACTTATACGAAGCCACTATACTACTGCAGGTCCAAATATGGTATGCTGGTTAGATATATATAAACTGTAGGCAGAGATTTGGTGCCCATACAGAATGGCTATAGGTTTGGTTCATTACCATTCAAGAAGAGAATAATCACATAATGGGTATACTATAAAACAGTTAGAACCTGATGACCATATAGATGGTGGAACAGAGACTGCATTTCCAAATGATATAAGAACACATCAGATAAAATTTCAAGAAAAGGGTCATATGCCTCATCCAATTAATTCTACACCTCCATTACTTCGAGCTGGTCAAACTTCACTTCCTCAGCCTGTATTGATTCTTTATATATACAAAGAAATGTGTGAAAATATCGCTTTAACCTTAATATATTCATAATTGGTTAAACTGCCAAGGGATGTGTAAATACCCTTTTACCCTTTTATCATGGCTGTCAGCCACTTCCCACGCGGATACATAAATTCATACACTCACTTCACAATCCCATAAGTCATCCTCATCATTCACTGTGGACTTTTTACTATTGTTGAGGAACATTAATGCTTGTTTGTATTCCCCTTGATTCTCTATGGAGGTCTTTATCTTTCTGGTGGGTAGGGCTGTTGCCACAGTCTTTTGTTTGAAATAATACAATGCGAAAGGACAGATATCTATAGAGAAGGCAATGGATCCTTGTTTGGACTGGGGAGCTTCAAAACTCATGTGAGACCTAGAAAATTGGTACATTAAGGTGGTCATGGAGATTTGTAATATCCATTGAGTGATCTTACTTGAATAGAATAACAATGAATGGAAGGAAAATGCCAAGAAGCAAGAAAACGAATCAACGATGGTCTTTCAAATATCAGAAATTATGAACATGCCTTGGATTAGACATGTGGAAATTGAAGCTCGGGTGTTAAAGAATGTTTTCCAGACAAAAATTAATGGGGCAACATGAGAGTTGGTGGAGACAATCCTGGAAGATATCACTTTGTTGAGCGCAGAACTAAGCTTAACAAAACCCGTCCTAAATCTCAACCTGACATAGATTCAAAACCTGATTGATGTTATGATTGAGTTGATAAATGCTAACTATTTTTATCAATAGTTGTTTGATGTTGGTTGTAGAGACAGGGACATAACTGAATCAAACTCTTTCAAGGAATATTTTATGTTAATTCTTATTTCTATCTTGCATTGTATTCTTTTCTTATCAATGTTTAAAAGGATTGCTCATGTGGATATGACACCATTGTTGGCCATGAAAAGATAAAACACTAAACCAAGAATGCCAAAAACCGCTGCATTATGCTACTATTCTGAGGGGGAGGACAATGGTCCTTCTTTAAAAGAAAACAATGCTTATGCCTCATAGTTATGCCCCTCACAGTGATATGAAAGAAGAGAAAACATATTGGTGCATGCAAGCAAGCTTTCCTCAGCTTGCAAATGATTAAAACTCTTTCAAAGACCCATTCAATTGTGTCATATTGCTGGGAAATCATAGTTTTATGATAGTTGGAAACAAATGTTGATTTAAGGAACCTTCCAAGGATTAGGGATTTTAAAATGGAAGCTTATTTAGTCAATAAAAGACAAGTGAAAATATTAGAATACACTCTTACCCTTATTCTAGTGTTGAATAAAAATGCCATGAAAAATAATGTGTCTTTAGTTTTGGATAAAAGGACCCTCAACTTTCTTCGCAACTTTTGTGGTCACTGGCCACTGGTGAAAGGAGTAGGCATCTTTAGAGATGCGGTGCCATTTAGAAGGGGAGCACCAATAGCAGCAAGGCAAAGGCAATTATTCCACACATTTAATTATTTCTCATTGTCTGGTCATATTGTGAGCTGTAGTATTTATCATGAAACTGTTTTAGTACTAGTAAACAATGATTAAATATATAATAAGTTTGAACCTTTTGGCATTTAGGGGACATTTATCTCAATTTACAAATAGATATATAATTTAATATAATAATATATTATTATTAATATAGTTTTAATAATTTTTATTAAAGTATAAAAATCATGTTGGAAACAACTTCTGAAGTTCTGAGTCTTTTATTTTCAAGATTAACTAAATGGGTTTCGAAGATGAAAAAAAAAAAAACCATCAAATTGGAAGAGTGAGGTTTTATTTTATTTTATGCATAAAACTTATGCTAGCACCTTCTAGTGGAATTAATAGTGCACTAATCCATCGCTTGCCATTATTTTGGTTTTGGTACCACCTTATAGCATATCCGGGTTCAAATGTTATTTTCCATGACGGACAATTGAATATCTTCAACTCTAATTGTTATTGAGGGGTTCCACAAAGATGTCACATGAGAAATTATGGTGCCCATTTTGACGTAGACAACTGTCTATGTTAAGGTTTTATGTTGCAGTTCCGTATTATTTATTTATTTATGAACATTGTGTAATATTGATGCATTTGGTTGAACATGTGAAACTACTTAGGTTTGATTTTGATGATGGAAACATTTGATGTATGACTTACTTGGTGATGATTTATCTAGTACATGACTTATCAGAGCTATTGTCGTTTCATGTATGGCTTAAGTGGATATGATTTATCTAATGAATGACGTAGTGAAATTATGATTGTTTCCAGTATGAACTACAAAGTGACATGTGGATACTAGACTTAATAATGTGATGATTATACGTCTTGTTGTTATATAAATGCATGAATGAGAGCTAACCTACAGGGAAAAAGAATTATATGATAGCCGAGAGCTACTCTTCCATTGAGGGAAGGTTGAGACATCTCATGGGGAAGGTATAATGCACATTGTTTTATTACATTTGGTATCTACTTGATATGCACTCTTATGACACGAGTCAAATGCAAATGACAGGTGGCAAGACGACCTGACTGGATTATTCGATGACAAGTCCAACCAGCTCTGTAGTGTGGTCTGTGTTGTGAAGGAGGGGTGGAGGTGTTTCCCACCATGTATCCTCCGAAACCTGGAATCGTGGGGAGGACAGCTGAACGCTCCCCCTAGACGTGTGATGACGATTGCCAGTTGCCTGTTGGGGGAAGTTAGGTCGATGTATTCGGCACTCCCACCATGATGGTTTTATCAGTGGTTAGTATGGCCGTTGCCACTGATAAAACAACAGAGGACGGATAGGGTGGGAATGGAAGTAGGCCAGGGTGGATAGGAGGATATAGATCAGTTGGAGACTCTTGATGGAAAGAAATGTCACTGCCATACTTATTTGATTTCATTACTATAACTCTCTCTGGTGCTATGCTTTCAAACTCCTTGCATATTTTCATTCTAACTTCGAGACGAAGTTTTCTGAAGGAGGGGTGTATGTAATGCCCCACTTAAATCTTATCCTACAAATTTGTTAATGTTTACATTATCTAAAAATATTCAGAAATATAGGTATAATATAAATTCATGATTTCCATTATTTAAATTCTCCACTTACCTTCTCAAATTGAATATTGGGTAGAATTTGGTCTCCTTCCATTATTTCAAAATGTATGTATTCATTTCACATTACCCAATGTACCCTCACATTTATTAAAGAGAAGACATGGTCCTCTCCATGTATTTACATTTCACATTTCCCCATGTACCCTCACATTTACTTGGGAGAAGACATAGTCCTCTCCAACCCATTATCAATATATATATTCATCTCATATTACCCAATGTACCCTCACATTTATTAAGGAGAAGGCATGGTCCTCTCCATGTAATTAAATTTCACATTCCCCCAT
>APFE031115912.1:92492-121545 GCA_000404065.3 Pinus taeda
TTTCCTAGTTGGCTGGGTGGTAAATCCGGTTGGGTCGGTGAGAAGGAGCTGTCAGCTGGAGCTATCCGACAAAGGTATCATCATCAACCGCTGGAGCAGGTATTTTTCCATGAACTACTCTTATCAAGTTGATATCAATGGAATGCTCATCTTAATTTATGTTGTTTATGATAAAATGATTAGATGTTAAATGTTTAAAATTTTGCGAGAAGGTCAAAAAGCTTCTTTTATTACTTGCAAATCAACAGTATAATAGATCTATTAGTGTATAATAGAATAAGGCTCTAATAATAGGAATCGGGTTCTTACTTGTCATGAATAATTTCAATCACCCCTTGTCCTGGATCTGATGAAAATAGGAGGTGTTGTGGGTAGTTTCTCTAGAATTTCTCTGAAATAAGCACAATATGAGAGAAACTATATCTCTAATTTGCAAGGTAATGAATTACTAATTGAAGTGTTTGAAGAATGTTGATAAAATTTTTCCCAAGTCCCTATAGATGAAATAAAACCTGTCTCTTATCTCATTTAGATAGGATATTTAAACATAAAGTGCTCCCTAGTCTCTACCTTAGGAAAAATGAAAAGTTTGCAACCATTTCTTCCAAGGGAAGATGGTGATCTGTCTCAACCCTCAACTGATGTGAGCACCTCTAAAGTTTCTAAGAGGAAGTCGAAGCCCAATAGATGGAACTGAACTTAATATGGCCAAACAAAGGAGATAATTGTGCCTTCTATTGTTTAGTTTTTGTCCCATATTTCTGACAAATAAGTGATTAAAGATGTAAAATGGAGAGAAATACACATGCTTATATTAACTTCTTGTTCCATATTTTCAACTCATTCATGCTCAAGCAAGACATTTATTTATTCTCATGAGTACCCTGATAATTGTGACTGTGATATTGCATTAGTGCCACCATATCGAAGCGTGCTTGCTATTTTTTGTTATAAGTTATGATTTGGTTTCAGTTGATGGGGCTCCCATATCATGGGTTGCTGAAACTAACTTTTCATTCATTGACCAGTCCTTTTATATAAGATCCATTAGAATTGACATGCTACCCACTTTGTCCTCCATGCCAAATTTACCTTTACTGCCCAGATCTCCCATTCGGAATCAATTCCCAAGCCAGTAGGTGGCATTTTCCAACTAGTGTCTGGATATGAATTTGCATGAAGTCCTCATGACCAATCCATTTTGAGGGAAGCTTGCATCTAGGTACATACAACTGGATCAATAGTCACTTGGAAATTCCAATTTAAAGTTTAAACACTATGATTCATAACCTAGAATGTGAACACATTGTCTCATCTATATCAAACTACAATCAAGCTAGTTATTCTTTAGGTTTACATGGAATTTTTCATTTGGTTCCAATGAATTCTAGGATCCCCTAGTATTTTCCTTTCACATGGATAACCCAATACAAATTTTTACAGTCATACAGACAGTATTGTTTGGATCCATACAATTATATAGAAAGTCCATACATGTTTCCATATAGTTTGTATAGGAAGACCAAACATATATATAGCAATCATTTTTTCATAGTCCAATGCCTCTTTGGTATCCATACATCTGTCTGTACAGTTCTTATGGGTAGGACATATTTGGTCAAATTTTGATCAGATTTGTAACTTAATATGACCTAAGGAACTAGTGACAACCAACAATTCTAGCCAAACAAAAGATAAGAGGGAAAAAGGAAATCCCCTTTAAAATGAAATGAAAAATGAGTACAAGAGAAACATGAAATGCGATAAACATAGATGTACAAGAGTGTTGTCCTAAGAAGGAAAACCATAGAAAGTGAAGAAGAGGTAGTAAAAGAAATGTTTCCTGATCTAAGCTGCCACTACTACTAGAGGAGGTTGGAGTCCTTCTCATAATCCAAATTAATGGTATGGGCATCAACACCACAAGTTTTCCAAATAATTTCCTCTAGAAATATGCCTGGACTAATAGGGTTGTGGTGAGTAATCCTGGCCAAAATAAAACTGCTCTTGATTACTGGTTGAAGTGGAGGTAGAAGAAGAACTAGAAACACTCCTCACATACATGGTTCAATAACTCCTACTAGATGGGGAGAAACTGGTAATGCTTCTCTAAGTAGTCGTTCTGTAGTGGTGATGCTTTTGAGTAGCTTTGTTTCTCATAGGTTCCTTCAATGTGCCACAATGTGGAGCCTTGGTGGTGTAGGCCAGGGAGAAATGTTGGATGGCTCTTGCATTGTCCAACCAAGTGTCATGAAGAATTTGAATCCTCCATTGTCCTAGGTCTGATGAAAAGATGGGGCATTGTGAGTAGGTGCTCTAGAATTTCTCTAAAATAGGAAAAATTTGAGAGGAAATGTATCTCTAATTTGCAAGGAAAGGCATTGTTGATTGAAGTGTTTGAAGAATGTTGATAAAATTTTTCCCAAGCCCTTGTAGATGCAATAAAACCTGCCTCTTATCTCATTTAGACAAGAGATTTAAACAAAAAGTGCTCCTTAGTCTCTACCTCAAGAAAAGAGAAAAGTCTGCAACCATTTCTACGAGGTGAAGATGGTGATATGTCTGAACCCTCAATGGATGTGAGCAAATCTAAAGTTGTTGAGAGGAAAGGGAATCCCAACAGATGGAACTGGAGATAGTATGGTCAAATAAAGGAGAGAACTATGCCTTCTGTTTTTTAGTTCTTGTCACATATCTATGATATATAAATGATTAAAGATGCATAAAGGAGAGAACCAAACATGCTTATATTCACTTCCTATTCCATATTCCCAACTCATTCTTGCTCGAGAAACACATCAATTTTGTCTCATGATTACCTTGATAATCGTGGCTGTGATACTACATTAGTGTGACCATACCCAAACCTTTATGCAACTATTTGTTATAAGTTATGATCTGGTTTCAGTTGATGGGGCTCCCATCTCATGGTTTGTTGAAACTAAGTTTGTGCTCATTGTCCAATCCTTTTCTATAAGATCCATCAAAATTGATAAGCTATCCAATTTTCCCTCCATGGCAACTTTACCTCTACTGCCGACATCTCCCATTGGGCATTAATACCCAAGCTAGTATCTGGCATTTTCTAACTAGTGTCTAGATATGAATTTGCATGAAGTCCTTACGACCAATCCATGTTCAGGGTAGCATGCCTCTAGGTATATACAACCAGACCAGTAGTCACTTAGAACATCTAGTTTAAAGTTTTAACATTGGGATTCAAAACATGGAATGTAAACACATTGTCTCAGCTATATCAAACTGCAATCACAATAGCTATTATTTGTGTTTACATGTACTTTGTAATTTGATTCCAATAAACTGTAAGAACCCCTAATATTTCTGTTCTACAAGTTTTAGAAAACATAGTTGTTGGGCATAAAGAAAATGGCATACAATGTGCACAAAACACATGAATGGAACAAGTGACTAGAATGTACAAGGATAGAATAGGTAATATATCATCTTCTAGCAGAAGGCCAAAACCAAGCCTTGTAAATCCTAGATAATTCATAGGAAGACTTAGAACATCAAGCCAAATAATTATGGACAGAGGATACTAAGGAGAGTACAAAGTTCAAGCACAAAATTATATTCTGAATGGCAAAATTTATGTGATCCCATTCCCTAGAATATAATTATAACAATTTTTCGTGCTATTGTTTATATACTCTGAATACATGTTATAATAAACATAACAAGCAATTAATAGAAAAAAATGAAATGAAAAGAAAAATTATATGTCCTTTAAAACTTCTTACATGTTCATCCTCTTCAAAATATGCAAAAGAAGCTCCCACGGATTCTGACTTGTACTTAGCATGGATGGTAGGTCCCAACTTAGACCCATATATGCCTTCATATCTCCCACTGGGAGCCTGCATATACACTACTCCTTTATACATCCATCCATTTTTTTCATTTCTGTAGAAAAAATGAAGGAGTTTTCCACATATAACATAGAAACTATGTTTTTTATTAGTAGCCACTACCACTTCCTCACTCTCTTTTATCCAAAGTTGTTTCCATAAATAAAGACGTAGAAATAATCTCAGATGTTGACACCTCTTTTCCGCTAGCCATTCCTTGTCACTCACGAACCATTTTCAAGATACTAATTTTGGTACCTTTTCTTATGAAACTTAGATACAGTTCAATTTTGAGACACATGCCAATCCATGTGATTTTTGTGCTCGTCTTAAAACTTGAAGCGCAAACCACATGTTGTGCATTGTCTTGGAAAATAATCATACAAAGCATTAAGAACAAATTCATGATGAAATTTGAGCATATCTTAATTGAATTGATTTCCAATGATATCATGAGTAGTAACCAGTACTTTAGCTGGAAGTGACTTTGGAGGTGTTGCATTCAAAGACGGGGCTGGAAACAAGGATGTTGTAGTAGAAATGACATTTATAGTTGCATTTTTATCTAAGGATAGACTTGGTATTGTAGCTAAAGAAACATATATAGATGGAGTAGAAGAAGAGGCAATTGAAGTTTCTATACATATTACACCCTATACCATTAGTGACCATAAAAGAGATGACAAATCTCCTATTGAATATAGTAATGTGGTATTTGAAGTTTTCAATTGTGATGTTTGTGATGTTGATGCTACCAGAAATGAAGCTAATGGTAGGCCAGGAGGTAGAGGAAGTTGCACTCCTAAAACCTAGAAATATAAGTTATTGGGAAATATAGGAAGTAAAGCAGGCCATGATGCTAAGCTTGAATTAGGATTCATCATGCGACTACTCACAAGAAATCCCTTATTTATGATGCTCCATATCCTAACTGTGATTTTTTTGGAGGTTAGCATTGCGTTAGTTCCTAAGATGAAGTAATATGTTGGAATGGAGTAAGGAGAATTGGTTTTACTTCCTGAGGTATTGGTAACTACTATGGAATTTGGTTACCTTGTGAAATGTTGTGTGGTAACTGATTCAACATGTTTGGAGTAGCTTGGGATTGTGACACTTGTTGTAATTATGGTAGCTATTGAGGAATTTGTTAAATAGTTGTGATTGAAGTGGAGATTGTTAAAAGGATTGTGAATAATGACCTTGGGAATGGAGAGAAGGAAGTTGAACTTGTGATTGACCAAGCTTCATGAAATTATTTTGAGGATGATGGTTTACTGGTTGAATCTATTTATGTTGAAGGGGTGGTGAAGATGTAGGTGTAGGTGGAAACATTTGCATAGAAGGTTGTACATATTGTGTGATAGGAAACACAGAAGCAAATCTATGTGATTTTTCTCTTTGTGGTAAAGAAATGTTGCTCGATGATGGTGTCACAGGTGACATGAATTTGAATTTGAGAGGACCAGAGCTAATGGAAGATCCAGAATTTTCCTGATATTTTGGTACCATTCCTAATGGAATTTTTGTACCTATTGACCTAGATTCAATTGTTTAAGTTGCAGGGTGACTAGTAGAATTCATTAAATTGAATTGATATGCCAAGCTGGAACTTGAATTGATGTGGCCAAGAAGAAAAGCTTGACATTTTCTTAGCCTTGATTGTGGAGTTGGGCTATTATTTTGATGTGTCAAGTGAGGAGGCCGACCCATTACAGGTTAATTTTCTAATGCACCTTGACTACCATGAATCAATGATGGTGTCTCAATGGAAGTGTCTCTAATATTTCAAGACATAATATCTTATTGCTTTGTTGTCTCAGTGGATGTATCTTTGATATTTCAAGAAATAATACCTGATTGTGAAAGACAAGATCACTAGTGCTCTTTAGTCCCCTAAATTAAGAAAAATATCATTGTGTTAGACATCCTTAATATTTACATGCTAAGGAAATCACTGAAAAATGAAAAAATTAAATGGGGAATAATTTGTCATCAAACTAATTAGATCAAAAAAGAAAATAGGGAGAAAACAAGGTTACCCTTCTAGAAAGTCATCTCTCTGTCTCACTCATAAGTCTATCCATATGACACAAGGATCCATACATCTTCTAATCACTCTTAGGAAGAGTAGGTTAGAAACAAAATAGTTATTCCTGACTCGAAGATGCAACGTAAACCACCACACTCTTGGTTGCTGCACTAAGTGATCTTATTTCATCACGATGTCGATGGGGCACTACCAAAACCTTCATAAGGTTCGCATAGAATGATCTGATTGTAGACAAAACCTTATTCATAATCTCAAATTATAGGAGATCATGTGACTTCCTATTAATTTCCTGGCCTTGAGACGTTTCACCTACACTTACGGAACCTCCAATGTAAACCCCTCATCCATCTTCATGTCACCTAAGCTGACCAAGGCACATTCTTGAAATCCCTTTGATACCATGGTCCCTTATTCTATGGTGATGAAGTATTTTTTGTATAACAGAAAGATATGTAGGTTGAATGTACCAATGAGAAGAAATTATATTCCTCATAGACATCGGGTTAACATACCAAACAACTGAAACTATGTTATTGTCACTGCCAGCTTCTATACCTGTTGCATTTGGTGCCAAATTTCTAGTTCCAGGTCCTTACTCAATCTATTTCTTCACATCGACTTTTGAATCACTAATAAGATATATCTAGCAGACTAAATTTTTGGAAACCTTCCCTACATGCTTTAGTATATATACATCCCCAAAACAAATTTCAGGCATCACTGTTGTTGTTCTTTTTAGGAAATGTTTTGAGAAAGATAAAACACCATCTAGACTTCAAAGCCATCTCAAAATTCTAATGTGTTGTGCTACCTCAATATCTGTCAGCTTTGTTCCAACCAACAAATCCATGAATTCAATTGCAGGTTTTGTGTGTTCTCTCAAAATAGTACAAACAACCTTTGTGAAGGAGATGAGTGTTGTAGTAAAAGATCCTTAATTGTAACAACAATATTTTGGCCACTTGCAAATGACAATGGTAAGAGGGATAAATCAAATAGTTGCAAAACAACCTCTATACCGTTTTTCTCAAAAAGACCTCACATGTATCTGTATTATGCAAAATATTCTCTAAGAATGTGTATCATTTCTTATCAAATATGGGAGGAAGGATTCCATCCACTAAACTAATTGTTTTCTACTATAAATCAGACTCAATGGGAACATGCATAGAAGAGCCATCAAATTCTCATAACAGGGAAGACACTTCAGTGCTTGATCCAATTTTGACAATAACATTTAAGATTTCAATCAATACATCCAACCCATGCCCCCTCAAAGAAGTACCATGTCAGATCACTTCATCCAAGGCAGATCATAAGGAGCCAGGAGTGTCACCTGCAAAAGCCCGTAAGTAGGTATTTGACATAAAAAAACTTCACAAAACATATTAGAGCACCATCATCATTAATATATTGAAGACAAAGGTTATTAAGGAACAAAGGACCCAAGCACTATGGTATGCACACTAATGCATCTTCTTAAGGGAGGACACCAACCATGATGGCATCCAAAAAATAACTAGGGAGACGAGCAGCATTTATACCATAATAACAAGTTGGATATTTGTGTATAATATCACTCATAACTGTAGCTGCAAGTGAAAAGACACCACCACCAAAGTCCTTTGATCTTCTGAATATAGTTCACAAGAAAAATGGCAAAGAACTCTCTTAAGATCCATATATCCATAGAGTATTTCTAGGAGAATATGTGCCAAAATATATAGCCCGAAGAAAAGCCTTCCTAAGAAGTCCTCTATGATAAAGAACTAATGTGCTAGGTGAAGCTATCTGCATTACCTTTTATCCTGCAACATCATTTTTTTTAGGAAACTTTCCCTTTGTTACGAGAATAAGTACCCTAGGGCTTTGGGTCAGAACCCCAACAGAGCAAGAATAATCTATAGCAAGAAACACACATACAACTCAAGCAACATGCTTAAATAAACAAGTATGTAAGGATTAACATAATCAGATGTCCTTCATTTGGGTAGTCCCAACAGGGTTCAGACCCTCTACAACTCTTGATGATCTTCGAATCTGTAAATCAACCAATTTGAACATACATAGCAACATATAGATGAAGCATTTTAATGAAATCAACTTTATATCATATAAGAAAATGGTTAGTTATACATCAAAAGAATCATTTAGACATGAATTACAACAACAGCTAATGCATAAACAAGGTCAATCTGAGGAACAAGACAACATTACTTTTTATTGTAGAAAACTATAATAAACAGAGAAAGGGTTCACCTAAGTCTTCTTCTTCTGGCTCCAAGCAGAACCATCCTCCAGGTCTGTCCAGTCATAGTCTTCAACAACCTCCTTCCATAACCAATACCATGATATCTCAAGCAAGTGGGAGAAAATCAATACTCAAGAAAAGAGTGGTTCCCTGAACTTGGGGAAGTGCTTGAAGCATAGGGATACTTCAGACTTGGTCAGGGGATAATATCTGTATGGTAATTCTATCTATTCTCTCCTCCTTAAGGCCTTCCCATTGAAGTCTATTTATACTTCTCCCAATTAGTTTTTTAGTTAGGAAATAGTTGGGCCATGGGAACTAGGAGGTAATCAACAGGTAAAACCTATGAACTCTGCCCATAGTTAAGGAAATTTAATTTTTTAAGTGTTTTAACACATATACATGGGTTGGGTATCGACCAACCCATGTGTAAACACTTTTATCATAGGGAAACGTAATGTACAGGAAGTAAAACACTATTTTTAAAATATTTGGACCATGTCTGGAAGGAGGGGTTACCCTAGGCGAGAAACCAGGTAGCACAAATACCAAGGGTGATATTTGGAGCTATAACAGATGCCCCTAATATATGAGGTCAAAAGGGGTACATGATCACCGAAATGTATTAAGTATATGGAAAGGAAACCTGTTGAAAACTAACAAGGACTTCACCAGATTTCAGCCTACTAAGCCATCACAAAGAGATCAGAAAGAAACAATTGTCTGAGATGGGCATACCCATGCTCAGAGAAGGTAAAGCATGTCCACATATCGAGTACAAGTGGATCCACTATGTATACAAGTATAAAGAACTGAAAGTACACAATGGATCATCTGATCCTAACCGAACAAGTACATGTCTAAATATCATACATAAGAAGATGGCCGATGAAGCTGAAAGATGACGTTGATCACTAATGTCAAAAACAGATCCTGATAGTACCAAATGAACATGATGGAATAAGATGATACTACATCAAAACTCAGATGCCAACATATAAGATGCCATTGTGAAGGTCTGCAACATATAATGTGGAATGGTCTCAACTAGCAACAATAGGAGCAACTGACAAGTGAACCAAAGAATGATGATGCAATCTGAGGTCTTTATCAACCGTTGTGGTACATTTCTACACAATGGGAATAAACAATCTAAATTCAACCATGTGAGAAATCGTTTGATTATCGGTCATTGATGTATACCATTAACAAACACGATACTACTAACTGATAATGATAATGGGAGTGAAGTTACCTAGTACAATCTAACAAGTGTGAATAAATGAGCTGAGGTCGAACACCAGGAAGAATCTATCAATCAGGGGACAATGATGGTTTCCCACTATCGATAGCGAAGGACCTGCCATTGATGACTGCAAACCCCAGGGTACTACCAAATGGACTCTAGATATTTTCCTAGAGAAATGAGTCATAGTCGATAGGAAAAGATCCAATAAAAATAATGCATTAAGGTATCCTTCATCAATCTAGTGCCAATGTAACCTGCAAGCCAAAAATGTGGAAGGAGTCAGACGAAAAAAATGTAGTAACCCAACTGAAGCATGTTTCTGGCATACACAAGATGTAGCTAGCACATGATAAAAACGCTTTGAACCAACCAATAATGAAATGTGACACAGACGTGGGGAATCCACCAATAGGGTCAAATGGAAACCAAGGCACTGCATGAATCCCAATGTCTGATAATGAAAGCTGATGTCCAACACAAGGGAAACCACTCAGTCAAATACCCATGATACTGATCGATGTTGACCACAAGGTGACCTATCAATAATGAAAAAAGGGCTATGTTGTGGCTCTAGGCCTCCCCTCAGAGAAATATGTCATCATCGATAAGGATAAGACCCACTAGCAAGAAGTCAATGGAGACCTTCTCAAACCGGCACAAGTAAAGGACCAATCTAACTGATGTGATGACAAAGAAGACACTGACAACCACGGGTGGCCAATTGAAAAATAGGTCAAGAGACACTATAGAGAGGTGGACTCAGGCTTACTTCCCTTCAACAAAAGCACAACTCAATGATGACTATATGGCAGCATATGATAACTCTATATAAGTTCGTCATGCAGGAGGCATGGAGGAACTCTCCATATGATTGGAAGAGATAACCAATCGAAGGAGAACTGACTCAATAACAAGGTTAAGGTGTACCTAAGTCAAACTAAATCCTGCCCAAAATGGAGGAGATACTTTCTATTGAGTGCTTCATTCAAGGGTGACACAACTAACTCTAGCTACCAACAATATATGGAAATGTTGTCCCGTTCCCACTCTTTTTTGGAATATATAATTTTTTTTCTTTTTCTTTAAGCTAGAAAAGGAATAAAAGAATGTTATAGTACAATGGAAAGAATGAGTGTCAATGAAACAAATGATCTAGTTCCTGGGATGGGAACAATCCTATGCTCAATGTATGGAGGCAAAACTGGTCAAGGACACTCAAAGGTATGTTCCTTCCACGGGTCAAAGGGTGTGTCAAGTTGTAGAAGCTAAGGGATTGCAGGTTTGAGTTTGCAAAATACATGGTCAAATAAGTGGCTTAAATATGAGTCTAAGTGAATCCTGCTCAAGGCCAAAAGGTGCAAATAGTCAAAACGCAATGCATTAGTAGAACTCAACACAAAAGAGCCTCTAGGGTATAAGGCCAGAATGAAGTGAAGAAGAAAAGAGGAATGAGTCTTCAACGCACAAGTCATGGCGGGATTAAAGAGGACTCTCAAGCCTACTCAATATAACAGCACGAGCAATAAATGTCAGTGAGGTGCTAACTATGATGCTCATGTAAAGGATGACTCTACTGTTGCGTCATGATTTGACAATCGACGAGTGACCATTGTTTACCAACCAAGACATGATGGGATCGACCCTATGGCAAGTGTATTGACAAATGGAGGCTAATATGCAAGATGAAATGGAAAAAATGGTTTCCCTAACCTATATGCCAGTGAGTAAGCAATACCTGCCATGATGGGCCAGTAGTCATGGAACTGATATGAAATTTTGAAGAAGAGTCCAAAATACCTTGATAAAACAACCTATTCCCGACAATCCAAGCTCACCAGTTGAAATATTCATGAGACGAAAAAAATCAAGTTTTGAAAAAAATTGACAATTTCAAAGCTATAAAATGACCTTTTGACTCACCATTTATGTCATTTGTGTTGAGAGAAGAAATTGTGGAGAAAAAAGAGCAAACATTCCCACCAAGGAATTGGACCATTCAAATTGGATGAAAACCATCAGGTAACCCTTAATTCAAGTTTGTATTACTTTGTGATTGTTTTTATAAATTTTTATTAATGTCTGACCGTAAGAATTTATGTTAAAAATTCCAACTCAGCGTATACGCAGGTTGGATGTTCTCAGCTAGTGTATACGATGGCCCTACACGTGACTGTGTGTAAAGGGAACCCATGTATATGCGATTTGAAATTTAAATACAAAAATAAAATGGTTGAAACTCGATTCTTTTGAGGATGACAATCACATGGAGAGAGAGGGAACATACCACAATTTATAATGAAGTTATGAATGATCAACAAGCATTAGATGCATTGAGGGGATGTGGCTTGTTGAAAATTTTCAAAATTCCCAACATGAAAGCCAACACTCATCTACTTGAAATGCTAATCCACTATTGGAGTGTCGAAGATGATGCATTTATGATTGATCAGATGCCTTTGAGGATAGAGGTGGAGGATATTTACTTTATCACTGGTCTCTCTCAGAGAGGAGAAGTGGTACATTTGATGGGCTAGACACAAGGTAGTCTTTTGGTGGAAGACTACATACATATATACTATCTTGGGCATCCAAAAAAAATTGGAAGTTAGATTCCAA
Organism: Pinus taeda; assembly: GCA_000404065.3. Taxonomy (NCBI): domain Eukaryota; kingdom Viridiplantae; phylum Streptophyta; class Pinopsida; order Pinales; family Pinaceae; genus Pinus; species Pinus taeda. The sequence continues at coordinate 104,528 of APFE031115912.1, forward strand.
TAAAACATGTGTAGAGTTTATCCTTGAGGATTCTACTATTCACCATAGTTAGGATAAATGGATCAACCTCATTACACACAGCGTCATGAGTATCCATGAGCTTGGTCATGGAGTGTCTCACCACTGTTTTTGACTGGTCTATCCCTCTTCTTACCAATATGAAGAGCCAATTATCCTCTATTCAGAAAGGGCAGACCATAAATTTTGGATATGGGACCATTTTATGCTCCTTCTTTTCGAAGAAGGTGCTTGGGCTACATCCCAAGATATCAGTCTCTGTCAGCAGCCCTTGGGATGCTCGGATGGGCAGGTGGGCTGATTTGATGAAACACCTTGGAGGCAAGGACATGCCAAGGACTACATTTGATGATGAGTTCTTCGCCTAGTGGGAACAAAAAATCATCGGTGTGGACGATTATCCCTATGCTGGCATGGATCTCCGGGAGATCCAGACTTGGTGCTTCTACCAAACGTAGCATGGGGAGAGATAGGTAACAATGTATATCAATTTTTAATATATGTTTTTTTTTATGTTTTTTTAAATATGAACTTAGAAATATTTTTGATGGGATTAAAATATTGATGTAAAGATCATGTTCCAGATGTGGGCCTAGTAATACTCGATGCATTCCCACTGCATAGGCATCACTGGAGAGGTGCTGAAGAGGAAGCTGCTGAGATAGAGAAGGTCTTATATGCAGTCCAAGCAAACGTGGTGAGATTGACTCACTAGGGATAGATGGTGGCCATAGAAGACGTACCTGACGAGATGCAGCTTCACATGGTAGGAGTACCATGAGACAGTGTTCGCATACTTCAACATGTGGCCAATGTAGTAGTTACCTTCTTAGCCCTTCCTCCTGAGCTAGGTCAATAGATAGATTGGACATGATTATGGGCATTTAGTTTGAATTTTGTATATTATTTTTGAACACTTAATGTATAGGTGGGCAATTTTATGATATATATATACAGTTCCAATTTTTTTATGTTTGTTTTTATCTTGATGAATGATTGATATGTCAATCTAATGCTTTACTAGTGATAGGATCCGCTAATGAATTTTTAGGTCGTGGAATGTGCAAATAAGTAATATAAACAAATGATATTTGCAACACCCTCATTCTAAAAAAATGGTGATATAAATAAGGATCCAAAACCCAAAAGATGTTATTTAATTGTGACACTACCAGCTGTGAGTGAAGATATACTACAAACGAATCAATTCCATAAGGAATAGCTTCGGATAGTAAATTAATTACAACAGTATATTCAGAAATATTATTTGAAGCAGAACCAATACATACTCGCCTTGACATCATCAATCTTAGGGTCCCACCCTAACCCCCTTATCTATGTAATGGGACCACGTCATAGTCAAGAATCAATAAAGCCCATATTAATAATTGTAAGTGGTTAATCCACAATTAATAACAGAACCACAGTTAGTTGCAAATGGGCCGTAGTATTAGATAGATGGTATTAACAATACACGGTATTGGCCCGTGGTATTGCACGTAGGAGTCATATATAAAGAATAGAAACTCCCTACGAGGAGCATCGTGTATTATTTTGTAATCGAGCTCTGCTCTATTGGAGGTTGCCCCCTCGAAGAGGCAAGTGAACATTACTCTCTGAATAATAAATTCATTGCTATTCTGTGTTCTGGGTATCTTTTCTTCGCATGTTCTGTATTCTGGGTCTCTTTTCTTTGCATATTTTGTATTTGGGTATCATTTGCAGGTTAAGAGCATAACAAGTGGTATCAGAGCACTTTTCAGGGCCGGTGGGATCTCCATTTAGTAGCAATTTTTTTTTTTGGCTGGAGACGTGTTCCGTCGTCTTTAAACCATGAGATCTATCATTGAGCGCATAAATCTGCAGATTTGGGGAGGCATGCACGTAGGAAATACAAGATGTGGTCACATCTGTTGGATTCCCTTGTAACCCCTGTGGGTACCCTTTCGAGTAGTAGCGCATTAGATAGAACCGCGCACGGACTATCTTCCACATACCCTCTGGGTATATCGGAAGCCCCATAGGCTCCCTGAAAACCTCGCCATAGATAAAACATCGACCATCTTGCGGCTACAGTACACCGAGAACAGCACTCAGAGAGATTACTCGCTCGTACGATAAGGTAGTCGGGTGGTACGGCTAAGGGTATGATCAACCCTCCTTAGTTAGAGCCCTGAAACATTGGGCCGAGTACTACTGCCAGACCCTTATGTATATTGTGATCTGTAGCACCTGACACTCCTCAAGACCCTAGTTCCTTTTTTACTCATCACCTCTTCTAGATCCGCTTGAGCAAAGGAGTGCAACAGCAGCAAACATCAGTCCCAATCAGCCAGTTCCGATCTATTAGATTCATTAGATCTGCCAAAGCAGTCACTTCAGCCATCCACCACTATCCGATCCGCCATTCAGATCTCTCAGATCCACCAGACCAGAAGCGTTGTGAAGGGTTCCTATACCAGTGTATAATTGTCGCATGACTTTTGGCCGCATTGACGTTTTGAGGATTTGGCGACTGGAGTATTGATCAAGGAGTAAAACTCCGTTAGGAGATCTTCCGGGATGCTTATTGGTGATATAGCACATTAAAATCAGGACGACGAGCTGAGCATGGTGGTACCATTCAATTAATTGTGAAAAATGTTTTGGCGGTCCTAATTTTTCATCTGGTTGGTGTATGGTAGCAACTAGAGCTCAAGCGATGACCAATGAAAGGATGGACAAACTGGAAGAAAATGTGAACGAAATCAAAAATCATCTTTGCAGACTAGATCCGGATAGAATGAACAGAGAGCTTAGCGGACTAAGTATGCAACTACAGAGTCTTCAGGGAAAAGGCAAGGAGGATCTTATGTCAAACTGCAAGGAGCAAGCCCACGAGGAGGGGTATAATGACCATGAAGGCATTTACGGTGAATCTAGCCACTCTCCTCACGTCTGGCACACCAATCCACCACCAAGTCAGCGACCTCCTAAGTTGGATATGCATAAATTTGACAGTTCTCACACATCTGCATGGCTAGCACAAATGGAGCAGTATTTCAAATTGAATCATATCCTAGATGATGCGACCAAGCTTATGTTGGGGAGCATGTACTTCGACAATGAATGGTGGCAATGGTGGGAATGGCATCAGCGTTGCAATGGATATTTTAGGACTTGGACCCAATTTACCAAAGCTCTTTGAGATGGCTTTGAACAAGAATACTCTTATTTGGGTCATCTCACTAAGCTCCGACAGACTGGTACAGTGGAGGAATATATTAATGCTTTTGAAAGCTTAGCTTTCCGCACTAAGGGTCTCGCAGATGAGTTCTACATGGAATGTTTTATCAGCGGTCTTAAAGAAGCCATCAAAGCTCAAGTTCTACTTCACCACCCTCCCACGTGGACGGAGGCTTGCCAGGTAGCTCGTAAGGTGGAACGTGTATTAGCAGCTCAATACAGTCGCCCAAATTTCCCCGCTAAAGGTCGTACCCCATAGGCTCAGAACACGACTCAAACACTTAAGGTCCAAAAGGTGTCCCCTGCAGAAATGGCCGAAAGAAGGAAGCAAGGACTATGTTACTACTGTGATGAAAAATACTCCCCAGGTCATAAATGTAAGGAGCCCAAATTCTTTCAAATAGATGCCACTGACTACAACTCAACAGAGGAAGATCCTCCACTTGAGGAACATGAGCTGCTAGAGGACGACAACCAACAGGACAATGTCTCTGACAAACCCGTTATTTCGTTGCATGCCTTGGCAGGGATTTCTTCCCCTCAAATGCTCAAAATAAGAGGACTTATTAAACATTGCCCAGTAGTAGTCCTAATTGATAATGGAAGTACACATAATTTCATCCATCAAAAAGTCGCAGAAACAGTGCATTGCTTTGTACGAGCAGTTTCTAACTTCCAAGTTCAAATTGTGGATGGAGGCACAATGAAATGTGAAGGCTGTTGTGAAAATGTCAAACTTCAAATGGGGGATTATCAGTTGAAAACCCACATGTTTGCCATACACATGGGGGGTTTTGACATTGTCTTCGACGCTGACTGGCTCCGTACTCTTGGGCCAATCACAATGGATTTCCAGGAGTTGTATATGAGTTTTAAGCAGAACAACCACACACATACCCTCTGAGGACTCCAGGCGGGAGCCCCCTCTATTATAAGCTTTCATAGGATGGAAAAATTGTTAAAAAAGGGCAATCATGGAGTGGTAGCTCAATTTAATGCCATCCAGGGAGTCGAAACCAAGCAGTCGCCACTTCATCTTGAGATGCAACAGATTTTAAATAACCATCTGTCGGTCTTTGACAAGCCTCAAGGGCTTCCACCCTCGCGAGGGAACATGATCATAGCATCACCTTGGTTCCAGGGGCCCAACCCCCAAATGTGCGCCCATACAAATATCCGTTCACTCAAAAGAATGAAATCGAAAAAATCATCAAGGAACTCTTGGAAGCAGTGGTCATTCGTCCCAGCATCAGTCCTTACTCATCCCCAGTGATCACGGTGCTCAAAAAATATGGGGAGTGGCGGATGTGTCCTGACTTCAGGGCCCTCAATAAGTTGACAGTCAAAGATAAATTTCCCATCCCAGTGATTGATGATTTGCTGGATGAACTCAATGGGGCTCAATTTTTCACGAAGCTAGATCTTCTCTCAGGCTACCACTAGATTCGCATGAAGGAAGTCGACATCCCCAAGACTGCTTTCAGAACTCATGAAGGCCACTATGAATTCCTGGTCATGCCATTTGGTCTTTGTAATGCCCCCTCTACTTTTCAGACCCTTATGACCCACATTCTAAAGCCATATCTCAGGAAATTTGTCCTTGTCTTCTTCGATGACATCCTCATCTATAGTTGCACTTGGGGCGCACATCTTCAGCATGTAAATCTACTCTTGCAACTGCGCCGCAAGCATAAATTATTTGTCAAGATGTCCAAGTGTTCATTTGGCAGGGCAGAGGTAGATTATTTGGGCCACATTGTGGGGCGTGAGGGTGTCAAGGTGGACCCCAAAATGATCGAAGCAATGCAGGAATGGCCTCAACCTAAGACCTTGAAGAGCTTGCGAGGATTTTTGGGTCTCATAGGCTATTATCGTAAATTTGTCCACAACAATGGTTGCATAGCGAAGCCCCTCACCCAACTCCTAAAGAAAAATTCATTCGTCTGGAATCAGGAAGCACAACAGGCCTTTACAGCTCTAAAAAATGCCATGTCTTCCACTCCAGTTTTAGCACTACCTGACTTCACCAAATGTTTTGTCATTGAATGTGATGCTTCGGGTACAGGTATTGGTGCGGTTTTAAAGCAGAAAGGGCGACCCTTGGCCTTCATAAGCCAGCAACTCAGTGGGAAGAATGAGGGCCAATCTACATATGAGAAGGAAATGATGGCCATCTTACATGCAGTCGACACCTGGCGACCTTATTTATTGGGGCAACATTTCCAAATCCACACAGATCATCACAGTCTTAAATATTTTTTGGAGCAATGCTTATCCTCCCCACAACAAAATAGATGGCTAGCCAAAATGCTGGGATATGATTATGAGATCATTTACAAGAAAGGAAAGACAATAGTGTAGCAGACGCATTATCTCACCAATTTGAGGAGGAAAGTACCCTACTAGCTATTTCCCTCCCCATTCCAGAATGGATTAAAGAAGCTCACAGAGAATCGTTTTCACACCCAGGGCTCTCCCAACTCATTTCTCAATTGCAGGCAGATCCAAATTCCACCAAGGGCTACTCGTGGCAGGATGATATTCTTCGCTACAAGTACAGAGTCGTAATATCACCAGCATCCACCTTCAAAAGTCGCATTTTGGCAGAGATGCACTCATCTCCCATTGTAGGACATTTGGGCTTTCAGAAGACGTATGCTCACACCAGAAGATCATTTTTCCGGACAAGCATGAAAAAGGACATCCTTACGTTTGTAACTGAATGCGATGTCTGTCAACGCCACAAAGGGGAAGCCGTCAACACACTTGCCACATTACAACCATTGACCATTCCGACATCAATTTGGATGGAAGTTTCTATGGATTTCATTACAGGTCTTCCAAAATCAAGGAACAAGTCAGTCATCATGGTGGTTGTGGACCAATTGTTGAAGTATGCTCATTTCTACGCTCTTCCCCACACGTTTACACCAACCTTGGATGCTCAAACTTTCATGGATCAGATCTTCAAATTGCACGGCATGCCTATTTCTATTGTGTCCGACCGCGACCCGATCTTCACCAGCAATTTTTGGTAGGAACTCTTTAGAATCCAAGGCACTCAACTAAAACTCAGTACTTCCTACCATCCGCAAACAGATGGTCAAACTGAAGCCGTCAACAAATGTCTAAAAACCTACCTTAGGTGTTTTACTTCAGAAAAACAACACCTTTGGGTACAGTGGCTTCCTCTGGTAGAATGGTGGTATAACACCAACTGTCACGCCACCACCAAAATGACCCCCTATGAAGCAGTATATGGTCAACTCCCGCCCTCACCTACTTCATATCTCAAGGGATTCTCAAAAGTCCAGGAAGTGGATCAACTCCTACAACACCGCACAACTATGCTCGCCCATCTTAGAGAAAATCTTCATCAATCTTAGAACCGCATGAAGCAACAGGTAGACCAGCATCGCTCAAAGCGCCACTTTCAAGAAGGGGATCAGGTCTTTTTACGGCTTCAACCATACAAGCAAACATCACTCAAAGACAAGGGATGTCAAAAACTCTCTCCCAAATTCTACGGACCCTATCAAGTGCTTCAACGCATTGGAGAAGTGGCCTACAAGTTGGCCTTGCCACCTACTGCAAAAATCCATCTAGTTTTTCATGTCTCATGCCTCAAGAAAGTGATTGGGAACAATTGCAGAATTTAGACTAGTCTCCCGGAATTGGACGAAGAAGGATCCATCTGGCTTCAACCGGAACAGGTCCTCGACACACGAGTCAAGCAACTGCGCGGCTGCATGATTAAGGAAGTCCTCGTCAAATGGAAAGACACCTCTCCAGAAGATGCAACTTGGGAGCCAGCCACTATTCTGCAGCAGTTTCTGCAACTTCAGCCTTGAGGACAAGGCTAGTCTTAAGGAGGTGGGCATGTTAGGGTCTCACCCTAACCCCCTTATCTATGTAATGGGACCACGTCATAGTCAAGAGTCAATAAAGACCATATTAATAATTGTAAGTGGTTAATCCTCAATTAATAACGGAACCACACTTAGTTGCAAATGGGCTGTAGTATTAGATAGATGGTATTAATAATACACGGTATTGGCCCGTGGTATTGCACGTAGGAGTCATATATAAAGAATAGAAACTCCCTGCGAGGAGAATCGTGTCTTATTTTGTAATCGAGCTCTGCTCTATTGGAGGTTTCCCACTCGAAGAGGCAAGTGAACATTACTCTCTAAATAATAAATTCATTGCTATTCTGTGTTCTGGGTATCTTTTCTTCGCATATTCTGTATTCTGGGTCTCTTTTCTTCGCATATTCTGTATTTGGGTATCATTTTCAGGTTAAGAGCATAACAATCAATTGACCAAATCGGTAATAAATCACCCAAACTACAGAAGTAAGATTCTGAGTGTGCAAACTAGCACCATCGGCGAATAGAAAATAGACGAATTCATGCATCAACACCTACTAAAGCAGATAAAAATAGTGTTGATATCAAAAAAATTCCCAATCAAATATGTAAAAAGATACAAAATATACAATGAAGCCATTGCTCGGCCGTAAAGTAAGCAAAGTACTTCTTGAGGTAGAGCCCATTTTGGGGCTCCACCAACTTGTAAAACAAAGGATGCGAAACGGAGTTGAAACTATGGCATGCATTTCATAAATCTAATTCCTTCCTAAGAGGATAGTTTAATCTAGGTTGGTATGAATGATTTATACTTCGAAATTAAAGGGCTTTCCTCCAACACATGTAGGAAAGGCCGAGATAATCCCATGTGGCCTATGAGAATATTCGTCAAATGCTATCAAGAGAGTGGGTGAATGAACAACTGAAGGTGATCCAATGGCCTTCCAACATGACATAGACATTAGGCATGTGGAAGCTCCCTCATCTACAACTGTTCAAAAAATATTAGTTTTCTGGTAAGTAGAGTTTATTTGAAAAGCCATATGATGAGGAAGTTTGTTTTTGAAATTGAGCATATTAAAAGTGAGCACTAAAGAATTGTTTGGATCAACTGCCCTGATCACTGAAAGCAAAGCACTTTGTTGAGCATGACACGAGTAGAGTACCTCTAAAGAAGACATAGCACAAGGAATTTGAGCCAGATCTTCTACGATGGAGTAGTTCTGGGCTTCCCTATCATTAGGGTTAATAGTCGCATGCTTAGTAGAACCTTTTGGTATCCGAGGTATAGACTTGATAGAGGGTCACTCAATATGAAGTGGATCCATAGTTTCGGGAATAGATTTATCCTTAGATGTTTCTGCTTCACCATAATCACATGACCATGTAGGCACATTGACATTAGAACTCATCATGAAAACATTTGAGGAATTGTCCTTTTCTTGGTTGCCCCCTGCAAAGGTACCAGCGTTTCAATTTGTGCTAACATGTAACCTATGCCCTTGGGGGAAAGGGTTAGTTAAGACAACTTGGGAGCAAGAAGACCCTTGCTACACTAACAAGCACTAAGCATCTTGAATTTTTGGGCAGAGATGAGTCAAATGATCTCCATTGCATAACTTGAATGGAAATTTAACCTTTTTCTTAGACTCTCTTCTACCCTCACCAGCACCATTGTCAGGCTTGTTTGAATTACCCTTCCCATCCTAATTCTTCTTTTTACCTCATCCCCTCTTCTTCCCATCGGATTTTGATTCCCTTTGGGGTTAGAGGCTTGAACGACGTTTATGGAAGAAGGTTGGTAAGGCAAAGGAGTATATGGTGCAACCTGATTAGAAGAAGCACTTTGTATAGATAACGGATGCAATTGGTTCAAAAAGTTCATCGTATTTGCATCAATCGATCAAACTATACCATCACCATGAGGGCTTGGCTTCAGTTTGGCTACATCAACTATGAATTTAGGAGCATCAGGCAAGATTTTCTGAAGAGTCACAAACTAAGAATATATCAATTCTAACTATTGGGCATGAAATATAGCTTGCTCTTTTGAATAAACACCTGACATAGAAACATCCTTGGAGACCTCAGGTTCTAATGATTTTAAAAACCATTCAAGATGAAATTCTGGTGGAATTTTGGCTTTGATAAGCCTTTTTCTCCACCTCCATTCTTGGATATGATCCGAAATGTAAGTAGTTGTGTCCTAATGAAAACTGGTCAAAAGCTCAGTTCTGGCTTCGTAACAGACAAGCAACTGAAAATGGTTTAATAAAATGTTATCCAAATCAGCGAAAGAAGTAAAGGTGTCCCCTGGCAACTCTATATACCACTTAGCCACATTGCCGATTAAGGTACATTGAAATAATCTCAACCTGATCAAATAATCGATCAAGGAGTTAGATGAGCACCATAAATGAAACATGGTTACATGGTCGCCTGGGTCTTCACCACACTTCCCTTCGAATTTTGGAATATTCGATGGAAGTTTGGTTGGGACCGGAGGCCAAGCCGAATTGTATCTAATTGGATTGTTTTTCAACTTAATCATGTCTGGCAGATTAAGCGGGGCCATGAAATGAAGTCGTGGCGGACCTTGGGGATTCCACCCAAATTGGGCGGGGTTCCCAAAAGTTTGAAAAGAATGACCTGGATTTTGAAAGGCACCAGGTTGCTTGAAGTAACTGGTAGAACCTACTGAACCAAAAGGTGACCCTTTTGGTCCAACAAAATTCAAAGTTTGACCAACTCCAGCTTGAAATCCTCCGTAATCTATAAATTTTCCACTTAATAAAGCATTATAAGGGGATGACATCCCCTGGTAAGGGTTCCAAGCATTAGCTAAGGGTGGAAAACATTAAAATGAATTAACTAAGGAATACGACACATTGTTGGCCAAAAAACGTATTCCCAGTTATTATCCCACTAACCGCAGTGTTTGTCCAACTCTGAAAGGGATTACTACCTTTACTTTTGAAAGGAAAAGGCATAAACCCTACTTTCAGATTGGAACGTGGTATATGACCACATCCAAATGGGAAACCCTGAAAAGAAGTTGATCCACTCTTCATGGACATGGAGGTTGTTGATGGTACATTCAATGGAACTAAATGAATACCTTGAGAGGGCATTCCAACTAGGAAGAATCCAAAACTAGATGCATTGGCTTGAGAACCTCCACTCATCGAAAAAATGGAACTAGACACAAATAAGGATGTGCTAGGAGTGTTAGAAGGGATGGAAATAGTTCCTCCCTGTCAAGCGGAATGAGTTATACTTGCGGACAAATCTAACCTTCCTAGGAGTCTAAGACTCTCTAATGACAAACAAACCAAATAAGAGCTATCCTTCTCTAGATACACATCATTTTACAAGAATTCAAATGTTCTCGATCTTACCTTAGGTCCAATGCTTTGTTGTAGTAGTCCAGTCTTGTTGATCCGGATGAGCTCCTCCTTCACCTTCAGACCTGCGTTCACTAACAAGGCAAACAATTACATAGCATCTGAATATTCATTATAAAACAAAATATATCTATCATACTGACCAAGGAATGTACGAAATAATTCATTAACAAATCATTGAGAAGAATGGACTTATTTGTATTAAATAATCAAGGAACCATTACAACCTGAGCCTTGGTGTTGTGCAAGCTCCTCCCAGGGTCCAGCAAGAGATTTCCTCTACTTTGACAAGCTCACCCACTCCCACTATGGCAACAAGGAAGGATAGTGATCTCTCCTCACAAGTCAACAAATGGAAGTCCTAATTCCAGCAGCATTTACCCTTTAGAATGTTCATCTTTTAACCTCCCCTCCTTTGGCCCAATGCCTGTATTTATAGTGTTCTAGAGGAGGTTATTTAGTTCCATCATCAATGGGATACTCCCTCTTTTGGATGGGGTAGCTCCTCTCTTGATGGGATAAGTTCCTCTATCATAGGGATGCATGAACCATCTGCAGGCGCTCAATACACGTCAAACACTCTTCTAGAAGGCTCTAGAAGTGACCACAAGTAACTTTTTAAAGATGAAACTCACGCCTTTTGACCTTTACAGGGGTACGCACCCATCCTTGGCTTAAAGAGCGTACAAGTACGCAGGTACAGTGTGTTTGGGATGCGTACATGTAGGAAAGGTAGAGAGAACCTGCGTACCGAGAGATAAACATGTTTTTAAGTGAATTTCTCTCTTTTTGAAGTTTGACATGAAGAGCAGAGGTATGAGGCTTGATAAGGAGGATAATATGACTATTGATGGAGCCATATTAACTGCAGATAGTCATGGTGACAAATTTCAGTGTAACAGAAAGGATACAATTTAGACACCTGCGAATAGAATTTTGGGACCATTATAATGAGTTTCCTCAGAGCTCAAACAAGAGTTACAAAAAATACCCAAATTTTCTAGTTGTCTAAACTACTAGTTGTCTAAGAGTGAGAATGTCCTAATGATATATATGATTTCCCTCTTGAAAATGAAAAACATTCGTAAAATAACAAAACATGAGAAATGTGAGGTTTCATGATGGACAAAAAAAAATCTCCAATTCCAATTCCTCCGATTTCCTATAATCTTGGAGATGGCCATGATTAGGTGTGGCGGCGTTCAAGGTTCCCCGTGACATACTTTTCGACTCATCCACCGCTTTTTTACCTTTGGGATACACTATCAAAGTCCAATACATCTCTTAAAATTTATATTGTACAATTTCAGAGTTGGGGTGCATCGTAACTTTATTTAAAATGTGGTTACAAAAATTCAAAGTTCTGATTCCTTGAGCGCTTCTTTTCTTAGCTCCTTGTTTTTCATATACCATAGAACCACCACCTGTGACCATTGATATAAAACTTGGGAGCACTATAGTATTAGAGCCTTCATCCATCATAACTCTGTTTGAAACAAATGTTATGAAATCATCATGTCTTGATGCTCTTAGCCCCTTTTCTCTTAGCAACCCTCTTATTCTAAATCCATGGAATCAACATTTGGTAACACTGGTGATCTGATAATGAGATCTAAGACAATTATTAAGTCATTGCAGACTCATGTGCATGGATTTTCCTATGATACTTTGTGCAATGGATTGATAAGATTGTGGAATACATAGACAATGAAGTAGGTAGAGAACATAATAGACGAACACACATAAACACATCAAGTTTAATAAGGAGTTCACCCAACGCTCCTGGGCTACATCTACTGGTCTAGCCTTCAGTGGTGACCTCTCTATTATGTCTCCAGAAGCAGAGCTTTTACAAACTAAGCTCAATTTGAGTCTCACACAACAAACACAAAACAACAAGGCTTCACTTGGATCCCCTAAGTCTTTCTGTGTACACAAACTCTCCTCATTGACTCTTTGTCTCTGTTTTCTCTCTATCTTAGCACTGCTTACAACATTGCCTATCTTTGTTTCTATCAGTCTGTTGCTTTAAAGACAATGTGCTTTGTCTGTTCATTTCTCCTTATTTGGCTCTCTCGCTTCCCAGCCTCTATCCACTCAGATCCCCCTCTAACGGTTAGCAATCATTTCTAAACACTTTAAGGGATTGTGGCCACCTGTTCTGTAATGGAATGGGTCATTGATGCCTTCGAAATCCAAAAAATGGTCGTTTTCTATTTACACAGAGAAATGCTACAAAACACTGAAAAATCCACCAAATCATCATTCATCTAATTTGAAATATTATAAATTCTGCATTATAACTCCTATTGGGTCTGCCTTTATAGTGCTTATCGCATCTCCACCATTGGTTTGGGAGATCCAGACCCAACAACTGTGGTTCATTTTGGGCGGCTCTTTCATATTGAGGTTAACTACCTAATAAGGGCGGTTGTATCTCTCCTTAGCCTGGACATGTGGCAGCCAATGTATGGGATTGGGCAGAGCCCGACCCAAACCACTTACCGCCTTTGTTCCTCCCGAAATCCTACTTGTTTCCTTTGTATTAAAAAATATATTAAACACTAAAAAACCCCGTAAAATAAATTTATCAGACTTGAAAACATATATAACAACATTAATAAACCCTTTCAGGTATCGTTTCATCGCATCAGCGCTCGTTCCTTTGTATTTCATTTATTTAATGAAAATGCAAAATACAAAGGAAAACAATGTTTTCCGGATCTCAAAATATATATAATATCATCTATATTTTCATTGAGTCCGACTATCATGAATCATATTTATATCAACCCCACTCTATTGAAATACTTCGATGTGATGTTGCAATCACAATCACATATCACACATATCACGGGTTGATGGTAATCACTCCTCTATGTTTGTTGATTGCGATATCGCATGTTAACATGGGCCCTCGATCTGCACACTTGAGGACTATCCTCATTGACCCCCACTAATCGCGATCACAATTGTCATGTGATAGTCATCGACTGCCTCCACTTACCATCGCTGATTGCGATTTACCGATTGAATCTAGACCATTGATTGGCCAGATCCGAAGGCTCCGATACAAAGTTGTTTTAAGCCTCCGATATGCCTGTTTTCACTGCTTTCTCCATATTTTTTCCTCCCTATAGTGTAATCCGAATTTTTAATAGGTTCTTCTTTTGTTATAGTTTTGAATGTTTGAAGGCTTAGAGGGTTTTCTAGGATCGATTTGGATCATGCCTTCCCATTGAAAAGGCTTTTTGACCACCAAAAGTTGGTTTTTAAGTATTAATTAAGTGAGGATAAAGCTTCCTCACTTGCCCAATCTCTATCCATATTGCACTACTTGGTTTTGAACCTTTGAGTCTGATTCTAAGGTACTCAACATCCCCTCTACGCATAGTTCTCACCTTCCTGTCCAGAACTGTATCTTCCTACAACTCATTGAGATATTCAGGCAACAGATCATTTATAGAAGGCAATTGACTTTTCTCTTCGGGATCTTCAACCAATGAAGGTTCAAACAGTCTCAAGTTTTTGCATTAACTACTGAATAGATGTGCATGTAAGCTGGGAAATCAAGGCAAAGAGCGTTCTCACCAATCTTCTCAAGTATCTTGAAAGGCCCATACCTTATTGGCTTCAGCGTCTTACCTTCACCTTTCATTTTGTCTTTGCTAATGTATAGCTAGACTTGATCACCAACTTGGAAGCTATGCTCAATTTGATGCTTATGATGCCTTGCCTTGTACTTGGCCCAGCTTCTTTCCAGTTGTTCTTGCAGTGCTTGGTGAATTTCTTGGGTCTGTTCAATGAAATTGGTTGCTTTGTCCACATCACTGTGTCCATCAACTGCTATGTCTTTACTAAAGACAAAATCCAAGGGAGACCTTGGTGTAAAACCAAAAAAATTCTCAAAAGGAGATCTTTGTGTAGAAGAGTGTTTAGCACAGTTGTAAGCATGTTGCACATAACACAAATGTTCACCCCAAAGCTTGGGACGCTTGCTGCACTAACCCCTGAGCAACTGGATCATTGTCTTGTTGACCACCTCTATTTTTCCATCTGTTTGTGGATGAAAGGATGTGCTCTTCTTTAGTCTGGTGTCCATTGACTCCCATAGGCTTGACCAAAACTTCCCAACAAATTGGGAATCTTGATCAAATACGATGGAAGTGGGTAACCCAAAATGAACCCATGCATGTTGAAAGAATAACTTTGTTGTTTGTTCAGCTGTGATCTTCTTATTACAAGGTATTAAAATACACATTTTGCTAAACTTGTCCACAATAACATATAAATAATCATGATCTTTTATAGACTTTGAAAATCCCCCAACGAAGTCCATGGAAACACTTTCCCAAGGATGAGAAGGAACTGGAACTGGAGTGTACAAGCCTAGTTTCCTATTGCTGGGCTTGCTTTTAGCACACATGGTACACCCTTCAATATATCTAGAAATTGTTTCATGCATTCTTGGTTAATAACAGAACCTTTGTAGTTGTGCAAATATTTTACTTACACCAAAATGACCTGATATTAGAGAAGTGTGTGCTTTTCGGATTATGTTAACTCTTTCAGTTTGAGGAATGCATAAATTTCCCAAATGATATAAGAGTTGTTCCTTAACATGATAATCCAATTCTTCTACTTCTTTGCCATGACTTAAAGTTGCATATACATCTTTAAAATCTATATCTTGGGCATATTGTTCAATGTAGCTTTTATGTAATACTGAGTTACGCTTAAGTATAGTAGCATTTATGATTGGTTTGGACAACATATCTGCAACTTTATTGTGTATGCCCTTCTTATAACTGATGACTAGATGAAACTCTTGTAGAAAACCCATCCACCTATAGTGTCTTGATTGTTGCAATTTAGTTTGTCAGTGAAAATATTGAAGTAGTTGATGATCAATATGTATGATTGTTTCCTTTCCCAATAGGTAATGTTTCCACTTTTTCACACTCAACACTAATGCATACAATTCCTATCATATGTGGGATAATTAAGTAATGCAGAATTAAATGTCTCAGAATTATAACATATGAGTTTACTGTGTTGCATCAACACTGCTCCCATGGCATAATCACTGGCATCTGTTTCAATCTCAAATGGTCTTTGAAGATCTAGCAATGCTATTACTGGTGCTATACTAATTTTTTCTTTCAAGGTGTCAAAGGCTTTTTGCTTTTTTCCTCCCCACTAAAACACCTTGTTCAATCCTGTCAAAGCATGTAAGGGAGATGCAATCAAGGAAAATTTAGCAATAAACTTTCTCCAATATTGTGCTACTCTTAAGAAGCTTCTAACTTCTATAGCAGATTTGGGTATAGGCTAGTTCACAATGAATTCATCCTTAGAGGGATCTATCTTCAATTCACCACCCCCTACAATATGACTCAAAAAATTTAAATATGTTTGCCAAATTCACATTTTGATAACTTAACATAGAGATTTCTTTTTTCAAAACATCTAGAGTCTACTTTACATGCTTCAAATGTTCTTCCCATGTTTTATTGGAAACAAGAATGTCATCTAAATATGCAATTACAAAATCATCAATAAAAGGTTGGAGTACATC
Source organism: Pinus taeda (assembly GCA_000404065.3). Lineage (NCBI taxonomy): Eukaryota > Viridiplantae > Streptophyta > Pinopsida > Pinales > Pinaceae > Pinus > Pinus taeda. The sequence continues at coordinate 120,622 of APFE031115912.1, forward strand.
GTTCATAGCTCTCATGAAAGTGGCAAGAGCGTTAGTTAAATTAAAATGAAAGTGGCAAGAGCGTTAGTTAAATTAAAAGGCATAACTAGCCATTCGTACAACCCTTGCTTTATTTTGAAAGCAGTCTTCCATGCATCTTGTTCTACAACTCTGACCTGATGGTAGCTGGTGGGCTCTAGTATTGCAGTAATAATGCTGCAACCCCTGTGACTCCCTTCTTTACTTTTATCAACCTGGTCATTTGTAACAAAATTGGAAGCAACGGTGTTGTATGCACAAGTACTAGCTCTTGTCGCAACTGTCACTTGGTTAGCTGGCACAAGTCTGCTAGGAGCTTAAGCCAACCTCTATGAGCTCTTAGAAGAAGATTTGTAATTGATGGAGGAAACCTGGCTCGAAGAAAGCTAATCTATTTGTGAAAAGAGATTGAAAATCTGGAGAAAAGCACAAACCCTAGCAAACTGTAATTCTACCAGCTAGTCCTACTGATGCAAGGATTAGCATACAAACTACTGAAAGAGATGCCATTACTTCTACAAAGGTAAAATACATGTGCTTAGACTACATATGTCCTAAGAAAACATCTTTCTGTAATTTTGGTTAAGTTGTAAGTTTTATCATGCATATGCTTTCACTATTCTTGACTGTGCAGGGGTGGATCAAGGAGGAGGAATGCTTCGAAAAGGTTGGGAAGGTTTAGAGAGGATCTAAGGAGTCCCCAACACCCTTCCAAAGAGTTTCACAAAGTTTGGATATCATGAAACCTCATTCGTGAGCTTCTACTGGAAGTTTGCAGGGGTTCTACAGGATGTTCAGAGATTTCTACAGGATGATCAGAAATTTCTACAGGATGTTTAAGAAGTGGATTTTAGAGGATGGGTGAGTGAGGGAAGATGCATGGATGGATAAGGAGGTAGGATAGGG
>APFE031115912.1:127672-158681 GCA_000404065.3 Pinus taeda
TTAAGGGAATTTAACTTTTTTAAGTGTTTCAACACATATATGTGGGTTGGTTATGGAATAACCCACGTGTGCACACTTTTATCATAGGGAAAAGTAGCGTACAAGAAATAAAACACATTTTTTAAAATATTTGGACCAAGTCTAGAAGGAGGGGTTGCCCTAGGCCATGAACCAAGCATCACAAATACAAAGGGTGATATTTGGAGCTATAACACCCTTGGAACTTGATTGTGATTCTCCACTCTGCTTCCTTACTCTCTCCTCAAAATGATAGACTTCAAGCTTCAAGCGTGCTATGGTGTTATCCAAGCCTCCTAAACCCTTAAAGAAGGTTCCAGCAGGATAACTATAGTCCATAAAGGCTTCAAGAATATGCACAACATCTACTACCAAGTGTATGTTTTGTCGATCTTAATATTTGAGAAGAGGGACCAATGTTGGCATTAAACCCACAGCCCTTAAAGTGATGTAGTGAAGAGAAGAAGAAATTGTAACCGGTACTAGAGAAATTTACTAATTTGGAAGAGAGAGAGAACTTTGGGTAGTAAAAACTTGAAAGTAATGGAAAAAACCATACCTACTTGATCAATAATAGGTGTTAAAAAGAGAAATGAATCAAAGGAAGAGAAAAAAGGACCTACATTGTAGAGACATTTTATGAGGAGCTTGAAGTATAATATCAATTTTGGCTTGTTGGGGCCTGACCTAGGTTCAGAGTTAATTAGAGAAACAAATCCATGTACTACTGGCCCTTTCGGCAATAGTCTGCAAAGCGTGGACTAAGCCCTCAGTTGAAGTAGTATGGGAGGGTGCTAGAACCAAGTTTCTGCACCCTTGAGATGTCTCATAGGTTCAACTAGTCCCTTGTTTGTTCTTACGTGTAGGTGGCTTTGTGCACCTTCCATTCCTTGCAACCTGATATCCTACCTTTGTGCAGCCCTAACCAGGGGTTGTGCCACACTCTGCACTATTACCCAAGATCTTATTTGTTTTCCAGTATTAGTTAAACACCTTCACTTACTTAAATGTCTTAACTTATACTTAACAATACAAAACATTCATATAGGTTCACGCAGTAAATAAATAGTATACATGCAAATTATATCCAATCATGCATTAAACTAGGAAAAGATACACAAAATTATAGTAAAAATTCCCTTTATTGATTCTCCAATGGTTATAGACTCGACTTGCCCTGTGCACTCAGTTGCAGGGGTCCGCGCACTTAGGTGCGGACTACTAGGCCTCTGTGCACTCAGCTGTAGAGCCTTCTCCTACTCTACAACACACAAACACACTTTTACACCTTGACTCAATCACTTAGCCTTCTCATTCCTCCATTCATTTCTTATTTCTATGCTTAAAGCCTTGCTCTATCTATACAATCTCATGGTCCGTGGACCATGGGTAGGCCTATTCAGTTGACATTACATTACAAAAACTAGGGTGGACAACCATGCGAGTCTATTATACTTTCGCACCACATGCCCACAATTTGTGGACCTTTTACAACAAGATTCAGTCAAAACTTGGGATTTAAGCAGCAAAATATGCCTTGGGGGGATTCCATGCCGAACAAGCCCCCAATACAAACATCGTGACTCGCCCTTGAGTCACTCTATCAGCATAGAGATATTTGTACGAAGTCCCTCCAACTGTTCTCAATTTGTGGCAAGGTCAACAACACACTAAGTTGCTACTTGTTGGATCTGCTGCATACATTGTTCTGAGACCTCTATGTCAGAAGTGCTTCTCTTCATTAATGCATGCATCTCCTACATTTTTGCGAGCTTGCCTTCAATTTCACTATGATGGTGAAGGCCTCATCGATCCAATGTTGAACTCATGCCTTCAGGACTGCTTCCTTGTGTCGTGCCACGTCCACCTGTTCTTTCAACATTTTAGCCTGTTGCATCCATGCAAGCCTCTCAATGAGGGTCATCGTTTGCGTAGTTCCTTTGACGCTATCATACTACTATTGGAGTTCTTGCACCTTTACCTCTAAGCATTGGATGTTCGAGTCCTCCTGCAGATTTTTGAGGACCCCAAAGGATTCTTCCAACATGCTAGTGCAATCTCACATTGCACTACCACTTTCCTCCAGTTCCCATGTGATAGTGCTAGCGCATTGGTCCCTGACTTCTAGGGGGACGGATGGCTGCGTCTTTAGCTGCAGCTCGACAATGTGAAGGTTAAACTCTAGCTGAACCTTTGTCATTTCTTCCATCACCTCATGTACCCTTGCTGTTAACCTATGGATCTACGCTTTTGCTAGCATGTCTACTGTGATGGCTAGCCTTGGGACACTTTGGCAGGCATTGTTTATTACCTATACTAGCTGTTGATTCTGCAACACCACTTCGTTGTGTTGTAAGATCAATTATTCCATAGAGATGTTCTTATCACTGAGGACTTGTAGTGCATGGTTCTCCCTAGCTCGTAGCTCAACCATTATCCCATCTTCTAAAACATATATGGTGTCTCGCAGGAGTGTAGCTATGTTAATACTGAGACCCTTTAGTGCACTAACCCTACGCCTGTTGGCCTTATTTTTTATCACTAGTGCCCCTTCTGGCAGCACTATGGTATTCGTCATCAAGTGCAGAACATTTGTTCTGATGTCATCGTTCTGACTGTGAGGTTGGTTGAAAGGGTACTAGCCTGAGGAGGGCATAACTACAATTCTTGCAACTGTGATCTAAGGGCCCCCAACAAAATCTAGCTATTTTGAATTAAATTTTGGTGGGCCTCAGACGTGACATCACACAATGTCTTGCCGATGTCATGCAGACCACCGTGGGTTAGGTTGATTGGGTCAATCAATAACTTTGATGCCTTGACCCTTTTAGATGACCCTACCCACTCAGCTTAGTGCTAGCACTTTAACCTTGCTTGCTCATGCAAAGGCAATGGTTGGCCCTGGAAAACCTTTGTGACTAACTCTTGCACTACTACTATTGTCATAGCGGCTTGTTCCTACTCAAGTATTGTCTGTGCAGCATCCTTCGCTGCCCGTACTTTTGTTGCCGTTTCTTCCTTTCTTCACTTTTTTCCCAACTATGCGACATAGTTCGTGGGTCTATTCCTTCCTCTTCTTCCTCTGCTTCTTGCCCATGCGAAGGTGATGGTTGGCCTTGGTGCACCTTCGCGGCTACCTCCTGCATTGCTACTGTTGTTACAGTGGCCTGTTCCTACTCAAGTGTTGTTTATGTAGCATCCTATGCTGCCCATACTTCTGTTGCCACTACTTCCTTCCTTCGCTTTTTGCCCAACTGTGCAATGCACGGCTTGGCCTCATCTTTCTTTCTTTGTACCACTGACTTCTCCATATTTGCAATGTCCGGGGCAAGCCACTCCGGTGTCCATGACTCTAGTACATTAAAAATTGACTTCGTCAGTGGCTATGAAGGGTATATTTATCCACTATTTGGTCAGGTTTTAATTCCATAAAACTTTGCAAGTTTTTGTAGACAATGTACGAAAACCATAGCTTGCAATTGATCCCCATTCTAAGGTTCATCTCCATAAACACCCAGAATATTTTTCTATTACGGACCCTCTTGGCATCCTTTGTGGCCTAGAGTGAAGCATACTTCATGGCCTCTGGTAGGTCCCTCTCAATTATGGGGAATTAACTATCCTCTGATAATTCCCCCTGCCACAAGCACTATGAATAACAAAAGTGATGAATACTGGAATGTTTTGCTCTATTCTTGAGCTTTGTGGAAATTATCTAAAAACTCCTTGCTGAGGAACTTAGACCAGTTGAATTGGACGCCCTTTGTGCACTACTTAGCTAGTGTGACCATCGGCATGGGCACTTCGTCTACACGACACTTGCACATAACCTTACCAACTAGTATTTGGGTTTCCACTTTCATTACTTTTTTACTGACGCTAGATATGACATAGCCCCTTTTCTTCTTCACCAACTTGTATTTCTTCTTCATGCCTCTACGATGGCTAAGTCACTGTTCTTCCCCTCCAAGATGTCTCCAGGGTCCTCTCCTTTACATGGAAGCCAGGAGATGCAGTGAATCGAGTCTGTTGTGATGAGAATCGACCACAAACACCCATCATGCATGTTATGGACCAGCTCCAGAAAAGATAGAAAAGATAGATCAACGCCTTAGAATTCAACCTCTTTGGGGCAACCTCCTTTACATTACATAAATGAACAATTCTTGGATGATACAAATGAAAAGACCTCCTTTCTATATATAGGATTCTAAGGGGTCATTATATAATCAGAGGCTACATAACCATAATAATGTAAGGGCATAATAATAACAATAGTGGGCTTCTATGGGGCACAATAGTAACACTATGGGCACTACATGGGTACATCAATATAATAAGGGGGTTGTACTAATAATAACAAAGGATTACACTAGTAGTATAGGCGCCTAACATGCCCCTCTCCTTCAAAAAGTGTTGTCCTCAACACTTATGTACTTCTTGATGCTTCTGTATAAACTTCTTGTCCTGCAATGTGGAATCTTCAACACGTAAGTTCTTCCACTTGATGAGATACTCTGAAATTGATTGATTTCGTAGCTGTTGGGTTCTTGTTTCTATGACTGCTCCAAGTTCCAATATGATTTCTCCTTCCTCTTCAGTTTCTGGCAATATTGTTTGAATTGGGATCTTTTGCAACTTTTGAATAAGTGGCCATAATTCTTCGTCCTTCTTCGATTCATCCCTTGCTTCGTTTATCCAATCTAGTTGGATAATAGAAATAGCATAAGACAATGCTTCCACATCCTCATCCTTTCTTGAGAGTTCATCTGCAACAAAATTTTGCTTCCATTTTTTGTAGATGATTTCAAAGTCATAACCCAACATCTTTGTGACCCACTTTTGTTGCTCTTCAGAGGATAATCTTTCTTCTAAAAAGTATTTAAGGCTATCATGATCTGTTTTTACCTTGAAGTGTCTTCCCATTAGGTAGGGTTGCCATTTCTTAAGTGCATGGAGTATTGCCAGCATTTGCTTCTCATAAATAGCTTGCTTGAGATGTAGCAGTAAAAATAACCAGTCACCTACATCAAAATTTTTTTCACTATGATGTTGATCTACCTATTGTTTCATTCGATTTTGCACCAAAGTGGCATTATCCTTTAAAAGTTGGAGAACTTGTTGTTGATGCACGATGTGATCTTTCATCACTTGAACCTTTTTCTTCTTGATATGTCATTCTATCTTTAGAGTTTGAGGAGTGATAATTTCTTCCAATCCTTTACAAGATATGGTCGGATTCATTTCTTGATGGCCCATGTGATCTTTCACTTCTTGAACATTTTTCTTCTTGATATGTCCTTCTATCTCGATAGTTTGAGGAGTGGTAATTCCCGCCAATGCTTTACAAGATATGGTCTGATTCATTTATTCTATCTCTAGGGTTGGATCTTGGCGTATATCCTCTTCTTTTGATGTTTCTTGATCCTTTTCTTCCTCCTCTTCATACTCTATGTAAAATAATTTCTTCTCAGCACACTATGACCTTTAGTGCATTTTCTATCACAATTGTAATAAAGCCCTTTTTCTCTTTTTTCTTCCAATTGTTGTGGTGTAACCCTTGTAGGTTGTGGAAGGCTAGGAGAAACAACACTTCCATCTTCATAGATGTGAGGGGTAGAATTCATTGTTGCCATATTTTTACTTTCCAATATGTCACAAAGCCCTCTTACTCTTTCCAATTGTTGTGTTGTTGCTCTAAAGAAGGTGTTTCTCTTTGTATCCTCATAATGTGCTATCATTTCCTCTATGAGAATTGACCACATAACAAGTCGTTTACAAGAACAAAGCCCTTTATACCATAAAAATTGATCCGGTTCTAAATATGAAGATGTAATACATACCTTTTTTAATAGTGGTACACCATGTAGATCAAAATATTTCTCCATCTGAAGTATCCAATTTACTGGATCCTTCCCATCAAACTTCCTCATGTTGTTTTTTATTGAGTTTAGGAGCTCGATCTTGAAACGATTGCACTCTGTACTCTCAAATCTTTAAGTTCTAAAGTTGTGATGTGCAGTAGCCCTCTGTGTCTTCTTTCCAATGCCACCAGTCTAACACCAATTGGATTCTCCAATGAAGAGTTATGCCAAATCTCCCACAGTGACCTGATTATAGACGTTTCCAAAAGAGCAAACTTGTATAAAGTGCCACGTGTCACTATTTCGACCTTTGGCTCTGAAAAATATATAAAAGAAACTACAATCAGTCCTCGTTCTATACATTTTTGTGAAATTTCAATCTGATGCTCAGAGAGAAAGTTATGATGATTTTCCCCAGGGAACCTGTTTGGAATGTAATTCAGGAGTCTGCAAAAAGACCAACTTCCTCAGATCATATCTCTGCAAATATAGTGCAAAACGCTTTGAAATTCGGACCCAAGGTTCAGTGCGATGTCTTCTCAATTGGGTTGTGTTTTTAGCTTCTGATACATCACAGAAAAATAGTTATTGCGAAAATTCCGTGATGACCTGTTTGGAGCAGCGAAACCCTAGAATCCAAAGCTCTGATACCAAATGTTATGAACCAGCTCAAGAAAAGATAGAAAAGATAGATCAACGCCTTAGAATTCAGCCTCTTCGATGGGGAAACCTCCTTTACAATACATAAATGAACAATTCTTGGATGATATAAATGAAAAGACCTCCTTTCTATATATAGGAGTCTAAGGGGTCATTATATAATCAAAGCCTACATAACAATAATAATATAAAGCCACAAAAATAACAATAGTGGGATTCTATGGGGCACAATAGTAACAATATGGGCACTACATGGGTACATCAATATAATAAGGGGGTTGTACTAATAATAAGGGGTTACACTAGTAGTATAGGGGCCTCACAATGCACCAAGTAGAGCAGTTGCCTGATGAAAAACATGGTTATTAGGGCGTGGTGGAAATGTGGCACCCAGAGCAGGTTCAGTAGCTTAGCATTTTCCACTCCGCACAACCACTCTCATGGCTCTAATTCTGTATCCTCCACTATGGTGTTTTTCTTGGGCTTCATGAGGTATCTAGTCCTAAGGTGAGGGAACCTCTCGTGGTCAGCGAGGTCCCAATATTCGAATTTTAGGTTAGACACCCATCCCAGGTGGATGCCCTTAAAAATAATGTTGTCTATGAAGAGCAGGGTCTAGGGCGAGCTCTTGGTCTTGTCTAGGTCCTTGGGAACTTTAGCCTTTCATTTTCAAGGGGGGACATAGGCAGGCAGCTTTGTTTGGGGGTGCGCATGCTGAGTTTCCTCCTCCATGCCTTCATCCTTGTCTTATGCGATGATTAGTTCCTCCACGTCTTCCTCTTCTTCATCATTCTCTATTTTGGTAGCTTTCCCCTTCTCCTCCATTGATAGCTTGGTGCACAGCAAGTTCCATGGGGACACACGTTTGGGAATCATTGCTTGTTTGTCCTTCTTAGGTCTTGGCATGCGTGGTGATTCTGGGATTTCTGCCACAATCCCAACACCCTTCGGAGCATCCCTCATAGTTAGGGCCTACACAACTTCCTCAAGGGTCATTTCTATTATCTCCATAACATCCTTAGTTGTTGCCATCATATCTATCGAGAAATCTAGCACTCGTGAACTCAAGGGCTTAATCAATGCTAGGCACACAATAATCAGGACTCTGCTAAATAGCTCAATTTGCAAATGACCAAGTGTTTTTTGCTACGCATCCCTTGGTAATTTATATCACTTTTTGAATTTGAATTCGATTGTTCCCCCCAAATCTGATTCATTAATGCTCACTTAGTGGTAGATTTTCCCAAATATTTCCTATAAATCCCATCTTAAATTCCTGTTGCCCGCTTCATTTGGTCTCAAGCCAAGCATCCCATCATGAATAGTGACTTCAATGTTCACTTTCTGGTCAACACACGTGGCAGCACAACCCCCCATGCGCGGTCGCAAACATTGTGACTCCTTGCTTCTACGCGCAGCTCCAACATCATGCAGCTCCTTGGCAGAATAGTTTATAGTCCCGCACTCCCTTTCAACTGCCTGGACTGCTAAGACTGTCCTTTCTTTGCCTAGTCAGGTGGTCGCACCACCTGTGAAAAGTTTCATCCTATCATCCATCATGTTTCCTAGAGAATACCCCCATTTTATTGTTACAGTCTACATCACACAGTTTAGCGTCTGCAACGCGCTACCCTGGTCAGTACACTTAAAAATGTGCAGTCGAGGCAAAGGCATCAGATTGATCAATTCATGGCGATAGGTCTTAAACTTGTCATTGCGATCATACACATCCTGCCTTATCACCCTATCTTTTTTTCTGAGAAAATCTTCCTTTATATTGTCCTCTAGCTTCTTGACTTACACATCCACCAGAGCACTTTTATTCCTTAATCGTATCCTTTCTTCTTCAAGTTCTTGGAGTATGAGATTTCCCTATTCATTTTTGGCTTCCAAGGTTTCAGGAACTATCATATCCATCAGTTCTATCATGTATGTTCTATGTTCTCAAAGTACTATAAGGCTTACTATGGTTGCTTCATACTCAAGCCATGGTGATGTCTACACGGTCAGGTTTTTGCATGAGGTCCTATGAGCCCAGATAACTGCTAGTACATGTAGGTCCTAGTCCATCCACCTCATGTTGTGGACCTTGTTTAGTGCTTTGCATACTGTGTTAAAATCTTCTGCATGGGTATTCTTCTGTGCACTTGGTCATTCCATGCCTAGTGGTCCTAACCAGAGGGGTCGTTCGCATCATTGGCTTACTTGCGCCTACTTATTGATCATGTCTCCTACATAAGGATGGTTTGTATTTGTGTAGGTTTTGCACCATAATGTTGTATCTTCCTGGATAGGTGGGTGCCCAGGCCGGTTCATTTGTCATACTTGTCTTTCAATTTCATCTAAGTCTTCCCAAATAGCATGAGCATCATCCTTCAGCATTTGCGCAAGTCCTCAAAACTTCTTTGGTATGTCCTCCAAAAGCTTGCAGGCGTAACTCATAATACCCATTTTAGAGCGTCGAAAGGCTACTATTCTAGTACTTCTCTTTCACATTTGTTCAGTAAGTCATCCACCTCACTTAACCCATCAAATGTAGGAAGACCTTTTACCTCTATTGCTATGCATTGCAATGACCTTGTCATCATGTTACACTTGAGCATGGTTAACTCGTGTAACTAGCTCTGTCATCCTTCTATCTCCTCATCAGAATCTGATGTGTAGGAGCTTTCGCACACCGATGAGATTCAACCATCCGAGGTTGGATTTACCCAGTATTACTCCCGCATCATTATTTTGTAGATACAATCCAAGTCATCATCACTGTCGTTGTCATGCACTGGCTCTATGTAGCGCGATCCTTTTGTAGGGTCTAAAGGTACCACTATGTGTAGTAACTTTTTCTCAAATATCATTTTGTGCTTTCTTAGATTTATTACTCCATTTATGTCAGTGGCCAAACATATTCCCAATAGCGCCAGGTAGGTATTGTTGTCATCAACAATCTCTATCACTTTGAAATTTGCAAGTTTGCTTGCTCCTTTGATGTGTACTGTGATTCCTTGCAATCTCCCAATAGGTGGGATATTTTTCTAGTTTTCCATTTGCACTTGGATAGGAGAGCATTGCAATGCAAGCCTGGCCATGCACACCCATGTTAGACTTGGTAGGACGTTCACGTTCGATCCTAGATCTAGAATCACTTGGTCCATCTCAGGTTCACCGAGCTTCGTGGTCAATCTCATCTCCCTTCCTATTTTTGTCCTGTGCTTCCCAAGCTTCCAAACTATGTGTGGTTCTCCTGGCGTAGTCCCAGTGCATCTATTTGAGTTCTTGCAGCCCCTTTATAGCCTTGCTATCATGCAACAACTTCATGCATGTCTCCAAGAACGTAGTGAGCATCAATGGGTTCATTTTCCACTCCAGTTTGTCTTTACTTCCTGAAGTGGATGCATCAGTGAAGCTCTTGTTAGCTTCCATGAAGGTCTCCTTACCATTCTCCAGATGAAATTCTAGTTCCTTCATTGGGGCCTTGCAAACCCTAGTACTTTCTTTAGGCTGCTTGCCTTTGTCGTCCCCTAATGTAATAACACTCTGGAGCATCATATTTACTTTATGCTCTTCCTCAAGTGGTTCATACCTCATCATTTGCAGGTTCTGAGTCGGGTGAGGTTGGCATCCTCCTTTATTGCGAAACTTTGCTATAAGTGTTGGACAGTCCTTTATCTCATGATCAAACAATGTAAAATACAAGCATGTTGGCCGTGATGGATCACTACAATCATAGGCATAATTTCCTAGCCCTCCGAAATTGTAACATATCAGTCCTCTATGACCTCTTCCTAGTCCCATTCCACCTCGATCTCATCTGCGCCCCTGAAATCTGGTGCGTGCCAACCCCGTGTTTTGATCGAGGGCCCATGTTTCAGCTTGAACTTTCTAGGTAAGAGTTCATTCCATCATCAATTCATGACATCTACAGGTGTGCTCATCATGTCCTACTGACCTTCAGAAACTACAGAACAACTGCTGGGAATTCTGCAAATAATTATGTAACAGATGGGAGTTATTTCTTGCATGCTTTCACCCTATCTAACAAATTACGAACCATAATGCAGGCACCACACTTCGTCCTACTTGTGCCTCTGGTCTTAATGGCATTGACCCTCCTCCCACAAGGTAATTCACGAACATCGGGCAGTGCTCCTTGTCGTACCACTGGCCCTTGCATTTTACGCACCATACCTCATCATGCACTTTTGGGTGAGTCGTCTTGTCTTGTTTCAAACTTTGCATCTCAAGGCACAATTTTTTCAACTACTTGTGAATTTGTTGAACTCCCAGGTTAGGATCTTGTATTTAAGTCTCATGCAATCTCATCACGACCTCGAAAGACTCAGCCTCAGTGATTAGCCTTTGTTGTGACACCATGTTCCGTAGATGTGGTGTTAACGATGCTACAAACCATTCACAATGTTGCCCATCTACTAATGTCATGTTCTCTTTTTGAATTATGAACTTTACTGTTTGATTCCATTTCCACGGGGTTTCGTTTGGTAGCATTGTGATTTCCTTGAATCCAATGATCAATTGTGTCTTCGATTTTGGCCTGCTAAATTCTTTATTTAGCGTGGCTTGGATATCTACCATCCTTTCATTCATGTTGCCATTGGAATGCTTAATGTACTAGGTCAGTATGCAATCCTACAAAGCGCTGACCAACACCGCCTTTTTTATATTGTCACCTGTGACACCTTGTGCTTTCTATACAACTTTTATCGTGAACCAAAACTGGTCCCGATCATTCCATATTCCCTTGAACACTAGTAGCTTTATTGTGCTAGCCATACTACTTTGCTGTGGTGGTGGAAGTGGTATGGGTGTGGTGGTGGAAGTGGTATGGGTGAAGTCAAGGCGCTAGCTTCTAGTTCTATGCTACCTTCATTTCTGTATATTTCCCCACTTTGCATAGCCCCAAACATCAATTTATTCGTATAAATCGTTTTTCACATAGTAGCATTTTAATCCAAGTGTTCAAAGATTTAACGTACTTACCTTGCGGTCCCTTGAGGAAGCATCATTCTACCTCTCTATAGCTTACTGAAGTATCTACTGCGAATTCAGTGATGAATCCTCCTATGATTTGATTGAGCCAGTGACTGACAGCAAGTGTGATCTTATCTTCCACTTCTTCCATTCTATACACCGCTTCTAGAGTCCACACAATAGGTCTGTCAATTTTACACCTTCCTTGGCTATTTGCTAGCTTCGTGATCCACTCGTACAACTCAGTAGCGAAGGATGCAAAGAAAATTTCATGGATCTCCATATACAAGTAGCAATCTAACCACTTTTCCTTTGATAATAGTGGATTCGTATTTTGCTGCAACGTGAACTCATGAATCTTTTTGTCCAACCACTCTTCAATTCCTTTCTTTATCAGATTCCAGTGATATGACATCAGACATCTCTATGCAGATCCCAGTCCTAACAATGGAACCATTTGTTGGCTTGTTGGGGCCTGGCCCACGTTCGAAGTTAATTAGCTAAAAAAATCCTTGTACTATTGGCCCTTTCGGTAACAGTCTGTGGAGCACGGACTGAGGTCTCACCCAAAGTAGTATGGGAGGGTGCTAGAACCAGGTATTCACACCCTTGAGATTTCAAAGAGGTTCGACAGGTTTTTTGTTTGTTCCTACACATAGGTGTCTTCGCGCACCTTCTGTTCCTTGTAGCCTGATATACCGCCTTCACACAACCCTAACCAGGGCCTGTGTCGCACTCTGCACTATTAACCGAGATCTTATTTTTCTTCCAGTATTAATTAAAAACCTTCACCTACTTAAATGTCTTAAGTTATATTTAATAATACAAAACATTCATACAGGTTAACGCAATAAATAAACAATATAATTGCAAATTATATCCAATCATGCATTAAACGAGGACAAGATACATCAAATTATAGTAAAACTTCTCTTTATTGATTCTCCAATGGTTACAGACTTGACCTACACTACGCACTCAACTGCAGGGGTCCACGCACTCAGCTGCAGACTACTAGGCGTCTGCAAACTTAGCTGCATAGCTTTCTCCTACTCTACGACCCACAGCCACACTTTTACACTTTCACTCAATCACTTAGCCTTCTCATGCCTCCATTCGTTTCTTTCTACAATTAAAGCCTTACTCTATTAATACAATCCCATGATCTATAGACCATTGGTAGGTCTATCCAGCTTACATGACATTACAAAAAATAGGGTGGACAACCCTATGACTATATTATATTTTCGCACCCCGCGCCCGCAATTCGTGGAGCTTTTACAACAAGATTCGGTCAAAACTTGGGATTTAAGCCCCAAAAGATGCCTTGGGGGATTCCATGCCCAATAGGTCCCCAAAACGAACATCACAACTTCCCCTTGAGTCACTGTGTCAGCATGAAGATCTTTGCGCAGAGTCCCTCCAACTCTTTTCAAACTGCGACAAGGTCAGCAACACACTGAGTTGTTGCTTGCTGGATCTGTTGCATACATTATTCCAAGACCTCTGTGTTGGAAGTGCTTCTTTGCATTAGTGAGTTGATCCCCTGCATTTGTGTGAGATTGCCTTCAATTTCTACTGTGATGGTGAAGGCCTCGTCGATCCAAGGTTGAACGCATGCCTTCAGGACTGCTTCCTTTTCTTGTGTCGTGTGCACTTGTTCTTTTAGCGTTTTAGCCTGATGAATCCATGCAAGCCTTTGAGTGAGGGCCACCATCCGCGTACTTCCTTTGATTTTGTCACACTACTATTGGAGTTCTCACACCTTTATCTCTAAGTGCTGGATGTTGGCATCCTCCTACAGATTTGTGAGGACCTCAAATGATTCTTCCAACATGCTGGTGCAGTCTTGCACTGCACTACCAATTTCCCCCAGCCCCATTGCGATAGTGCTACCACGTTGTTCTGTGACTTTCAGGGGGGTGGACGACCTTGCCTTTAATCGCAGCTCAGTGGTATGAAGGTTTAGCTCTAGTTAAACCCTTTTCATTTCTCCCCTCACCTCACATACCCCTCCTGCTAACCTATGGATCCGTGCCTCTACTGCCATGTCTGCTGGGATGGCCAACTCTGGGATGCTTTGGAAAGAATTGTTTATTACCTGTACTAGTTATTGATTCTACGACACCACTTCATTGCACTGCAAGCTCAGTTGTTCCATATTGATTTTTTGCTCACTGAGGACTTGTAGTGCGCAACTCTCCCTAGCTCACAGCTTAGTTGTTATCCCATCCTGTAAACATATAAGGTGTCTTGTGGCAGTGCAACTATTTTGATACTGAGACACTTTAGTGCAATAACCATAGGCCTATCAACCTCATTTCATGTCACTAGTTCCCCTTCTAGTAGCACTATAGTATTCATCATCCATGTATGCAACATCTATTTTGTTGTCATTGTTCCAACTGTGAGGCTCATCGAAAAGGTACTAGCCTGATGAGGGCATGCCTACAATTCCTACAGCTACACTTTGAGGGCCTCCAACACAATATGGTTCTCCTGCATGATATTTTGGAGGGAGTCAGAGGTGACATTGCACACTATCTCGTCAATGTTGTACAGATCACCCTCGGTTAGGGTGATCAGGTCAATTGACAACTTCAATGCCTTGATCTTTTTGCGCGACCCTGCCCACTTGGCTCGGTGCTAGCACTTTAACTATGTTGACACAGTTTGTGGGTTCACACCTTCCTCTTCTACCTCTGCTTCCTGCCCATGTGAAGGGGACAGTTGCCCCTCACGCACCTTCATGGCTACCTTCTGCGTTGCTTCTGCAGCCTGTTCCTACTCAAATGTTATCTGTGTAGCATCCTGTGCTACCCATAATTCTACTGCCATTGCTTCCTTACTTTTCTTTTCCTCCAACTATGCGATGTGAAACTTGGCCTCATCTTTCTTTCTTTGTGTCACTGACTTCTATATCACTGCAATGTTTGGGGTGCGCCACTAAAATTTCCGTGCCTCTAATACGTTAAAAATGGCATCGTTTGTGGCTACGAAGGGTAGCTTTATCAATTTTTTGGTCGAGTCCTTGCATGCTCTCATGTAATTGTTGCGAATGTTTTCTTTGAATTCCATAAAACTTTGGAGGCCGTTGTAGACAGTGGGAGACAACTGCAACTTGTAGTTGATCCCCATTTTGAGGTTCATATCCATGAACACCCATAATATTTTATTGTCATGGATACTATTGGCATCCTTTGTCGCCTAGAGCAAAGAATACTTTGCGGCCTTTGGCAGGTCCCTGTCAATTATGGGGAATTGACTATCCTCTGGTAATTCCCCTACCATGAGCAGTATCGATAGAAAAATCCATGCATAGTGCAACGTTTTTCCATGTTCTTGAGCTTCGCAGAAATTATCTAAAATCTCCTTGCAGAGGAACTTAGACCAGTTAAACTAGACCACACCTATGCACTTCTCAGCCACTACGACCACCAGCGTTGGTACTTCATCTCTACGACACTTGCGCATAACCTTACCAGCCAGTATTTGGGTTGCCACTTTTAATGCTTTGTCACTGATGCTGGATATGGTGTAGACCGTTTTCTTCTTCTCCCGCTTGTATTTTTTATTCATGGTAACTGCGATGGCCAAGTCAATGCTCTTCCCCTCCAAGATGTTCGTGGGATCCTCCCCTTTGCATGTAAGCCAGGATATGTGGTGAATCAAGTCTGCCATGATGGGGATGGGATCCTCTAGCCACAAACACCCATCATGCACCAGGCAAAGCAAATGCTTGATGACGAAAATGTTTATTGGGGCACGATGGAAATGCGGCACCCAAAGAAGGTCTAGTAGCCCAGCCTTTTCATCTCTACGCAACCACTTTCACAACTCTAATGCTATAACTCCCGCTGCAATGTTCTACTTGGCCATGATGAGGTGCCTAGTTCCAAGGTGAGGGAACTTCTCTTGGCTAGCAGGGTCCCAATCTTCGAATTTTAGGCTCAACACCCATCCTAGGTGTGTACCCTCGAAAATAATGTTCTCTGGGAGGAGCAGGGTTTGGAGCGAGCTCTTAGTCTCACCTAGGTCCTTGGGAACTTTAGCTGTCCCTTTTCGAGGGGGGGCATAAGTGGGAAACTTTGTCAGGGGATACGCAAGCTAAGTTTCCTCCTCCATGCCTTCATCCTCATATTCTATGATGATTAGGTCCTCCAGGTCTTCCTGTTCTTCATCTGTCTCTATGGTGACGAACTTCCCCTTCTCCGCCATTGATAGCTTGGTGCACAGTGGGTTTTGTGGGGACACACATACGGAAACCATCACTTGTTTGTCCTTCTTCGGTCTTGGCATGCGTAGTGATTTTGAGATTTCTGCCACAATCCCGACACCTCCTGGAGCATCCGCCACAGTCAGGGACTATGCAGCCTCCTCAGTGGTCATGTATGTTATCTCCATAACATCCTTAGTTGTTGCCATCATATCTCTCTAGAAATCTAACACTCGCGAACTCAAGGGCTCAATCAACGCTCAGCACACAACAATCAGGGGTTTTCTAAATAACTCAATTAACAAATGACCAAGTGTTGTTTGCTGGGAATCCATTTGTAATTTATAACACTTTTTGAATTTGAATTCGAATGTTCCCCCCAAATTCAGTTCATTAATGCTCTCTTGGCGTCATATTTTCCCAAATATTTCCCATAAATCACATTTTAAATGCCTACCACCCGCTCCATTTGGTCTCAAGTCGATCATCCCATCATGAAAAGTGACTTGAATGGTCACTTTTTGTTCAACTCATAGGGTAGTGCAGCCCCCTGTGCATAGTCATGGACCTTGTGATCATTTGCTTGTATGCACAACTGAAACATCATTTAGCTCCCAGGAAAAATAGTTTATAGTCCTGCAATCCCTTTCAATTTCTTGGAGTGCTAAGATTGTCTTTTCATCGGTTAGTCAGGTGGACAAACCACCTGTGAAAAGTTTCATCCTATCATCAATCATGTTTCTTGGATAGTACCCCCCTTTTATTGTTATGGTTAGTGTCACGCACTTTACCATCTGCAGTGAGCTACCTCAGTCAATACGCTTAGCAATGTGTTATGCAAGCTAAGGCATCAGATTGATCAATTCGTGGCAACAGGCCTTAAACTTATCATTGCGATTGTATGCATCCTACCGTATCACCCTGGTTTTTTCTGATAAAATATTCCTTTATCTCATCTTATAGCTTCTTGACTTCTGAGTCCACCAGAGCACTTTTCTTCTTTAATAGTATCCTCTCTTCTTCAAGTTCTTGGAGTGTGAGATTTCCCTATTGGATTTCAGCTTCCAAGGTTTCATGAATTGTCATATCCATCGGTGCTATCATGCGTGTTATAAGTTCTCGAAGTACTATAGGGCTTACTGTGATTGATTCATACTCCAGCCATGGTTCTCTGTAGTTAGGTTTTTGCACATGGTCCTATGACCTTAGAGAACCACTGGTATGCACAGGTCACAGTTAGTCCATGTCATGTTGTGGACCCTGTTCAGTGCTTCGTGTACTATTTTAAAACCTCTTACATGGATATTATTTTGTACACTTGGTCTTTCCATACCCCATTGTCCTAACTGGAGGGGTCATTCACACTATTTCCTTACCCGCACCTACTTACTCATCGTGTCTCCTACCACGAGGATGGTGTGTATTCATTCAGGTTTCACACGATATGCATGTATCCACATGGATAGGTGGGTGTTGGGGTTGGATCATCTGTCATACTTGTTTTTCAATTGCATCTGAGGCGTCCCAAAGCACATCAGCATCACCCTTCTCCATTCACACCAGTCCTCAAAACTTCTTTGCTGCATCACCCACTAGCTTGCAGGCATAACTCATAGTACCCATTTTAGAGTGTCGAAACACTGTTGTTATGGAACTTCTCTTTCAAATTTTTTCAGGAAGTCATCCACCTCGCTTAAATATTCATCCATAGGTAGATGTCCTACCTGTATTTCCATGCAGTGCAATGACCTTGTCATCATGTTACAGTTGAGTGTGGTTACCTCTTGTAACTAATTCTCCCATCGTTCTATCTCCTCGTTAGAATCTGATATGCAAGATCTTTCATGCTCCCATGAGATTTAGCAATCCACAGTTGTATTTACCTAGTCCTTCTCCCATGTGATTATTTTGTAGATACAGTCCAAGTCATCTTCACTGTTTTAGTCATGCACATGCTCTATGTAGCACGATCTTTTTGCAGGGTCCAAAAGGTACCATTACGCGTAGTGACTTTTTCTCAAAGATCATCTTATTCTTCTTTAGATTTATTACTCCATTCATGTCAGTGGCCTAATATATTCCCAATAGCATGGGGTAGGGATTACTATCATCAACTATCTCTATCGCTTTGAAATCTACTATCAACAATCGCCCCATAGGTAGGATCTTTTGCTAGTTTGCCATTCACAGCTGGATATGAGGCCATTGCAGTATAGGCCTACCTTTGTGCTCCCATGTCTGCTTTGCCAGGACGTTCATATCTGATCCTAGATAGAGAATCACTTGGTCCATATCATATTCATCTATTTGCGTGCTCAATCTCATCTCGCTTCCTGTTTGCATTGTGTGCTTCTCGAGCTTCCAAACTACACGTGGTTCTCCTGGCACAATCCCAGCACATCTAGTTATGAGTTGTTATAGCCCCTTTATAGCCTTTTTGTCACGTAGTAGCTTCATGCATGTATCCAATAATGTAGTGAGCATCGATGGGTCCATTTCGAGCTCCAGTTTTCCTTTACTTCCTGAAGTGGAGACATTAATGAAGCTCCTCTTAGCTTCCATGAAGGTCTCCTTAGCACGCTCCAGATCAAATTCTGGTTCCTTTGTTGGTGCCTTACAAACCTAGGTACTTTGTTCAGGCTACTTGCCTTTGTCATCCCTTATCGTAATACCACTTCGGAGCATGATATTTACATTAGGGTCTTCCTCGCACGGCTCAAACGTCATCACTTTTGGGTTCTGAGTCAGCTGAGGTTGGAGTACTCCTTTATCACACAACCTCACTATCAGTGTTGGACAATCCTCTGTCTCATGACCAAACAATGTACAATATAAGCAAGATGGTCATGTTGGATTCATACAATTGCAGGCATAATGTCCTGGCCCTCCACAATTGTAACATATCAGCTGTCCGCGACCTCTTCCAGGTCCCATTCCACCTCGGCCTTCTCCGCGCCTCTGAAATCTGGTGCATACCAATCCTGTGTTTTGATCAAGGGCCTGTGTTTCAACCTAATCTCTGTAGGTAGGAGTTCAATCCATCACCAGTTCATAACTTCTACAGGTGTGCTCATCATGTCCTACTAACCGACAGAAATTACAGAACAACTGCTGGGAATTCTACGCATAATTCTGTAATAGATGGTACTTATCTGTAGCATGCCTTCCTCCTACCTGAAAAATAGTGCACCATAACTCAAGCACCACACTTGGTCTTGCTTGTGCCTCCAGCATTAATGGCATTGGCCCTCTTCCCGCAAGGTTATTTGCGAACACCTGGTAGTGGTCCTTCTCGTGGCCTTGGCCCTTGCATTTTATGCACCATACCTTGTCGTGTACTTCTGGGTGAGCCGTCCTGAATTGTTTCAAACTTTTCATCTCAAGGTAAAAATTTTTCAACTGCACGTGAGTCTGCTGAACTCCCAGTTTAGGATCTTGTATTGGAGTCTCATGCAATCTCATCACGACCTCCAAAGCCTCAGCCTGAGTGGTTAGCCTTTGTTGCAACATCTGTTCTGTAGATGTGGTGTTAACAATGCTACAAACCATTCATAGTGTTGTCCATTTGTTAATGTCATGTTCACTTCGCGAGTCGTGCACTTCATTCCTTGATCCAATTCCCACGAGGTTTCACCTGGTAGCATTGTCATTTCCTTGAATCTAATGATCTATTGTGCCTCCTATCCTGTCGTGCTAAATTATTTGTTTAGCATAGCTTAGATATCTACTATCCCTGCATTTGGATTGCCATTCGAATGCTTAATGTACGAAGTCAGTGCGCGAACCTGTGGAGCGTTGACTGACGTCGCCTTAATTATATTGTCATTCGTGACACCCTGTGCTTCCCATACAGATTTTATCACGAACCAAAAATGGTCGGGATCTTCATTCCCTACTCCCTTGAACACTAGTAGCTTTATTTCGTTGGCAATACTACTTTGTGGTGGTGGCGGAGTTGGTATGGGAAAAGTGGGGGGTGAAGACGGTGAAACTGGTGGTGGTGTGGGTGGGGTTGGTATGCGCGGAATTCTCTGCCTTATTAGATTGATCGCACATCTTGGTAAAACCTTCGTGAGCTCTTCTTAACCCCCTCGTATAGGTGAAATCAAGGGGCTAGTTTCTAGTTCTGCGCTACCTTCATTTTTGTAGATTCTCCCACTCCGTGTAACCCCAAACATCAATTTATTCATATAACTCATTTTTCACATGGTAGAATTTTAATCCAAGTGTTCAAAGATTTAACATACTTACTTCATGGTCCCTTGACGAAGTGTTGTTCTGCCTCACTATAGCTGACTAAAGTATCTACCACGAATTCGGTGATGAATCCCCTGATGATTCAATCAGGTCAGTGATCGACAACGCGCACGATATTATCTTTCGATGCTTCCAGTCTGCACACCAATTATGGACTCCACACAATAGTTCTGTCGAGTTTACACCTTCCTTGGCTTTCTTCTAGCTTCGCGGTCCATTCATATATCTTAGTAGGGAAGGATGGAAAGAAAATTTCATGTATCTTTGTATACAAATATCAATATAACCACTCTTCCTTTGATAATCATGGATTCTTATTTTCCTACATCGCGAACTCGTGAATCCTTCTGTCCAACCACTCTTCAATCCCTTTCTTTGTAATATTCTCGTGAAATGATATCAGATATCTCTATGCAAATCCTAGTCCCAACAACAAAACCATTTGTTGGCTTGTTGGGGCTTGACTGAGGTTCAAAGTTAATTAGCCAAACAAATCACTGTATTATTGGCCCTTACAGCAACAATCTGCGGAGCACATACTAAGGTCTCACCTGAAGTAGTATGGGAGGCTGTTAGAACCAGGTTTCCACACCCTTTATATGTCTGAGAGGTTAAACTAGTCCTTTGTTTGTTCCTGCATGGACGTGGCTTCACGCACCTTCTGTTCCTTGTGGCCTGATATCTCGCCTTCACACAACCCTAACTAGGGGTTGTGCCATGTTGTTCGCTATTACCCAAGATCTTATTTGTCTTCCAATATTAGTTAAACACATTCGCATACTTAAATGTCTTAGGTTATACTTAATAATACAAAACATTGATATCGGTTCGTGTAGTAAATAAATAATATACCTGCAAATTATATCTAATGATGCATTAAACCAGGAAAAGATACATAGAATTATAGTTAAACTTCTCTTTATTGATTCTCCAACAGTTATAGACTCGGCCTGCCCTACGCACTCAGCTGCAGGGGTCCGCTCACTCAACTGTGGACTACTAGGCCTCTACACACTCAACTACAGAGCATTCTGCTACTCTACAAACCACAGACACACTTTTACACTTTGACTTAATCCCTTAGCCTTCTCATGCCTCCATTCATTTCTTCTTTCTACATTTAGAGCTTTGCTCTATTTATACAATCCCATGGTCCACGGACCATGGGTAGGTCTATCTAGCTGACATTAAATTGCAAAAGTTAGGGTGGACAACCCTGTGACTCTATTATACTTTTGCGCTTTGCACCCACAATTCGTGGACGTTTTACAACAAGATTCAATCAAAACTTTGGCTTTAAGTGCCAAAACATGCCTTGGGGTGATTCCATGCGCAACAATCATGCAAAATCATAGTCCAATTTTCTAAGGGCTAACTAATAGCCTGAAATTTTATAGAACATTAACTTGCTAATAAAATGTAATAACTGATAAAAATAACAAGCATTCCTCTCACTAACTTACAGGGTTTGAATTGACCAACAATGTGGAATCAAAGAGAGAATGAGGTATATACTTTAGAAATTTTTGAGGGTCTGGAAACATGTAGTCATTTTTTCAGATGTGAGGGTATATGCAATGAACCAACGAAGCCTCCAAAGGTTAATTTAATGATTGTGTCAATTTAAGGACATGTGGTTACACATCAAAGAATTGTTTGATAATGATATATATGGCATTGTTCCTTATATATCAATGTGTCCTTCCAAATATGGCACCCAAGAGTGCAAGAGTGCAATCAAGCATTGAACCATAATTAACCTATTTAAAATACCTAAACAAAATGACTAAATGTGATGTGCAGAATCTAGTTATACTACAAGTAAGATCACATATCCTAATTATTTAAAATTTACATGGAAGGAATAAAGTAGATTATTTCTGCAAATATCAAGAAATCACACGAAAAATTGCAATTTTAACATTCCATCATATAATATTGACCCATAAGATTTAAATTAAAAGCCCACGAGACAAAATATTAAACTTTATAAATAAAGGCTTACTCTGTTATGCAGTTCATCTGCTAACTCTCATTGAAGGCTCTCATTTGGAGCTAGTTTTCCACCTCTCACGCAAGCACCATGAGAAATAACCTGACACAAACATCTTCCATCTGCTGGTATGGATAGACAACTAGAGTCAAATGAGATTAACAAATTAAAAGGGAGGGATTTTCAAAATACTTTGCATATTAGTAGATTAAAAAGGAGCTAATTTCAAGATTATTTTCTCTCAAAACATTTGTTTGCCTTAAATAATGCAACTAAGAGCAAGGGTATCCATCACACTAAACTCACTGGATTACAAAGTTCAATAAACATTTAAAGATTTTCTTTCAACAAACATGTTTTTGAATAAATAAGCTCAAGTTCCCACTACCCTATGCTGTTTCCTTATGAAGGCATTCGAATCAACTAACCAAACAATCAAACCTAGTAAACAAAAAACAAATATATAATATGCTTCATTCAATATTAAACATTCCAAATACTCACATAGTTGGAGGCAATTAAAAGTTCAAACTCATTCACAACATTAATTTTCGGGCTATGGCGTGAAATATTAGTAAAATTCAAACCCAGGAAAGTTATAAACCTTCAAGAATCTGAAGAGTAAGGGTTTTATGTGATAATGTCTAATATGAACTAAAAACATGGTATGCACAATACATCCAAACAAACTAACTTCTACTATATCACAATCCTCAAAGCAGAGATTGGATTGTGCCAAATTACTATACACTAGCCACATTGACCTTTTTTTAAATTTTAGCATATCTTATGACTATAAAAGAAAATGAATTTCACTTCCATACAATTGAGCCATATTTGTGCTTTTGCAATCTTTATCATGCTGAGATATTTATCAAAATAGGATTTGACCCTCCACTCAAACCCACAGTCGCATGAGTATTTAGGGAGTGACTAGTACACAAATATATTATTATACTCAAGTTATATTTGATATTGTTAACATTTGAAGTTATTGGAAATTAAAATCTCCCATTTGTTTAGAGTTGTGAAATTCATCATCCTTATTATATTTAGGAGTTTTGCTTCAAATTCAGTGCTTTTCTAGCTATTAGATAATCTAGTACATAACAAAATCCTTATGATCCAAAAAATAGATTAAAATAAAAATGAAAAATTAGCAAAAAGGAAAACTACTACAAGAATTGATTGAATGAATGACTGAATCCCTGAGATCCACTAGCACCAATAGCTATACAAGATGTAAAATGATCCAAATATTTCTAATTCAGTCTAGCAAGGTACATTGGCCCATGCCATAAGTTGTTGAATAGAAAGATCAGAGAAAAATCTATCATTAAGTAACATAATTAAAATGGGTTATATTGTATTTCACATTAGATCTTTTTATAATAAATATAGACATTAATCCCTTGTTGAATATTTGACTTAATGTTATGTCTTCCTCATAACATTCTAAAGTATTACAATTAATTTGATCTAGTCGATTAATGTACTCATCATTCCCTTCAATCTGTTCTCAAGTTGTTTATGGTAACTCAAACCATTACAAACCCCAACATTACTTGAGGATATCACCCATTGTCACCTTGGTGATCATCCTTCTCACTGAAGGCCAAATCTCCTCCAACAAAAGGGAGGAATCCCTAAGAAGCTTATAGAATTTTCCTTTAAATTCTACAAAATAGATCTGC
Organism: Pinus taeda; assembly: GCA_000404065.3. NCBI lineage: Eukaryota > Viridiplantae > Streptophyta > Pinopsida > Pinales > Pinaceae > Pinus > Pinus taeda. Next base: position 151,361 of record APFE031115912.1, read on the forward strand.
AGAATGATATTATTTTTGTATTTTAACGTTTAAAATGGAAAGCTAAGACCTGGTGCCTAGTCCCTGGGCTATAGACTCTAGGCAACAGTTAGAACTTGAAAATTGATGAATAATATCCGAGTTATGAGAAACAACCAAACAACAAGTGTTATCAATCAAGAATAGATCAAATAAATGTGTAACAAAGTTGTGTCCTAATAGATGGAACAATTGAAGACAATGTGCTCCTCCAACTTGATCTCTTGTAAGTGACATAGTTGAAAATTCCTTTTGAGGTGTGTGATGTGGTGAGCTATCTCAAACCAAAGCTAGTGGAAGCCTACTTTGAATGAATGAAGGGCTATCCTAGGGTTGTGCATCCAATATATATTAGTATAGATAAGCCTAACAATAAGAGTCACATAGCTACATAAAGCACTAAAAATAATAAAATGGCATACTCAGCATAACACCTTCGAGGAGGGAAATCCAAGTGATTTGGATGTAGCTTGTAGATATCCTCTCTAATCTCCTAGGTTAAGTCTAATTTAGGTAGTAGGAGCTCACCTAGAGTGTCTAAATATTACCTAAAAATGGTAAGTCGATTGATAGAAATGGCCACTAACTGAAGCAATTAAGAAGAACCCACAACAACTACACCAGGGGGGATCTACTGAAGCAATACACTGAAATACACCTAGATGATGGAATGAGGAATTGCATTTTCGTAGAAGATGAAGCAATGTAATATAAGCGTTTAGAATCTCTTTATCCTAGACCAATTCACCCAAAGAAAGCTAGGTCCACATACAATTAAACCATAAATGGTCATCACGCTGATGATCACGTCAAAAGTGGTGCATCTTGAATAAGATGTCCACAACACTATCTCTTGAGCCAACCAAGACATATTCCTTATTAAGTTGGGGATAGAAAGCATGCCTCAATCTAAACTAGACTCTTAAAACTTGAACCCCAATTATGTGTAGGTTGTAGGAATCACAATCCCATCCCCTCCAAAGTAAAAATGATAGTCAAAGAAAGCAGGTTGAGAAATGTTGATGATCATAACCTTAGTCTTGAATATAAATCTATATTGGCTCGATGGTTTGCTTGCAAACCTCATTTTGTAGTTCATGTTTCTATTTAGAAACTTCAAATAACTAGAATAATAATTATGTTTCTCTCCTCTTGTCGGAATGGCACTACCCTTTCAAAGGCAAACTATCCAACATACAGTTGGGTTTTGTTTGTCTTCCAATTATCACCTAGATTTGGAAAAAGATAGAATACAGTGTAAATATAGAAGCAATCAAAAAACATGGCCTATTGGAATTATCATTAATGCCACTAGTTTTATTAATTGAATATGCTTATTGAATAATGTAACTTATGTAATAAGGGACAATTCATGCCACAAATAAAACAGGGGTGGAAAACAGGTTGTGCCACCATCCCAACAATGAAAAATATGGGGAGTTACAATGTGACAATATTGTAAATGCTTTAGCTACTTGGAATAGATTATAATATAGGGTTGTTATTTTTGTTAGAGCATAAATTCATTCAATGTTCAGGTTGCAGGTTGGACTACAACAATTATCAAAACAATATGTTACATTCCCATTGTAGTCTTTGACACCTACTGCATCCATTATAGGGTTGATGGTCAACATGCTTCATACAAAACATGAAGCAAGGAGATCATAGGCATTGCACAAATTTTCCCATGTCCCTTATAACACTTTCTTCATCATAAGCGTCTAAGCCTGGAGAAGTCAATTGCACTTCCCCGAAACATCTCTAAGGGAATATTCCAAGCATTGTGGAGGAGGCATTTGAATGCATTCCACATATAGAAGCACGATTCAATTAACTTTAATGAAGTGACAAATGAGTACCAGCTTCAACTCACCGAATTTTATATTGTATTTATTAATGGATGGGTACTTCCATGAAGTCAATTAAAGGCATCAAACAATATTAAATAGGTAGAAATTTTTGCAAGCCAATATTCCTAGTAATCTACTCTATCTCCAACAAGCACATAACTTTCACATAAAACCAAAATACATTAAGTTTTGAAACAACCATTCACATAGTTTTGCACATGTTTCTCTTTCAAGATAGCTCATTGTCTACATTTTTTTGTATGTGGAGGGATGAGGTAACCCTCAGATCTTGCTCAAGGACACTTCGAGATGCCCAATATTTAGATCCCATATCTTATTTAGGATCTATCTAAGTTTTAGGAACTTGTGGGAGGAAGTTATGTTGTTGATTCTACATGCATTTTCACTTTTTTTTAGCCTTTATTGTTTGTGTTTTTGTTCTATATTTTTGAGGTTGAGGGAGTAAACACATATGAGAGCATGAAAACCACTTTGGAAGTTGGGATCTAGCCATGCCAACTTTAGAGAGGGATCTATCTATGAAATTTAGCTATGTTTGATGTCAATTTTAGGCTAGTTATAAATGTACAGATTATTTATTATTGGATTGCTCGATTGATTAAATTGTTATAACTCCATTGGGCTATGGAGTCTAAATATTAACTGGATTTGCATCAAACTTTGAAGGACTTTCAGAGGGCAAGCTAGGTTGCACTAGTTGGATTTTTCATAATTTTAAATGAATTATGAAATAGAAGAAATGTAAGACTCAATAGAAGCCAAGGAGAAATGAAAAATTCCTTAATTTGACTTCAACATAAAACATATAAATCACTAACATCTAGAATAGGGTTTTCTCAATAACATATCCTATTCATTACAATTTCTATTATCTAATTAAGTTTTCCATAAATGACAAAGAAAGGAGACAATGATTAAACAAATGAACATAAGAAAAGCATCACCATTTGTACACCACATGAATCCTGTGAAGAACTTCCTTGTATTATTGATGCTTCTATAAACTTGAAAATTACAATTTTCAGAGGAAATTATATTCAACAACCAACCTCTATTACTTCAAACTATGAAGCATTTATACAAATTTTAAACTAAAATATCTGGAAAAAATATCAAGATTTGTTTACAAATATCTCATACTGTATTACACAAATAGAATTGAAATATAGGGCATTCAAAACCAATGAATCTACTTGGAACTATCTTTGTGGATTTATGGTGACAAAGAAGAGAAATTCAAATTTGATAGAAACTCTTATTTGATGAGGAGGCCTCCAAGTCACTAACTTTCTTTGATCTTTTTCCTCCCGAAATTCTGCAAAATAGGGTCTAATCATACCTTTGAAGATATCAATACAAGCTAGATGTTGGAAAACTGAGAGAGGTTTTTGTAGCCTAGTGTCCGAGGAACAAACTCCTCCTCTAGTTTACCAAAATTAATTTCTTAATATCACAATATTCTTTTCGAAAAGGTGACTCTCTCAATCCATGATATCTATGTGAAAAGTGAGATAGGATTTTGTATGTTTTCATATTAGGAACCAAAACCTCATCTAGTTTCCCAAGATTCATCTATCATTATCCACAATATGCTTTGCAAAAAGGTGACAGAAAAAGGAAATTTCTTGAAATTATGCATTGAAAGAATCATTAGCATCTCCCAAACCATAACAGATGTTAGATGACTAAGAGTTTTTATTGTACAAGAGGATGTTAGCAACAAAAACCTCTTTTGGTATTTGAAAATACATTCTCATTTGTTTGCAAACCATGTTTGAAAGTATTGTGATGTATAGGGAAAAAAAGTAGTTTTACTTAGCCATGAAACAAACATATGATGTGGAGGCGAGAGGCGAAATGGAGGTGGGGGATAATGTGGAGACACATGGTTGGAGGAAAGATGATTAGGTTGAAGAATAGGAGCATAGGAGAAGGAGGAACATAGGGGGTGGACATTGGCAGTTTTTGAAGTTGGACCAAAGATGTAAGCAGGTTTTGAAGCGGGGGTCCGAAATGTTGATTTGATGACATGTAGAGTGGGTTCGGCGGGGAGGAGAAAAAAATTTCAGACCCCTTGCCAATAAATTTAGGATGACGGGGGGGAATCCCTGTTGACCATTGATCTAATGGAATGACGAGCAGGTAGCTAGATGGTGCACGGGACTTAACCACAAGCCACAAGTTCCTTTTGTCACTTTCGACCCTTATGACATGAGCAAAAAACTTTGGTTATAATACATAATGCCTCCAAACTTTGGATAGAGACATAATGAACTCAAATATTAGGATTTCATGTAACATTAACCACATTTTATCTTTCTGACCCCTTCTTGGAAATAATTTGGAGGATGAATATTGTTTACAAGATTTCAAATATAATAATCATTAGCTATAATCAAGAAATCATACAAAATTATAGGACCCTAACAGTTCATAAGTATTTTTCTATAAATATAAGATATATTTTATTCAAAAGAAATAAGAACAATAGATAAAAATCTACCATGGAATTGATTAGAAAAAAGTTTGGCTTTGATTGTCTATATACAAGGTGACTATAAACCACAAGGCGAAAGCTTAAAAGTGCAAGGCACTAACGAAAATGCGTTCAATGTAGAGGTATGATTATATAGGCAAAGGCAATCTCTTTGTAGTCTGTCAATTGAAAGGCATTGTCCAGGGAGTCAAGTTGATTGGTAAATGTAATATGATTATGGCATTTCCATTTCACCAACATGGATCCTTTGTGGAATTAATAAATTCATCTGGTGTCTCTGCAGTTCCTTGAATGACAAATTACAACAATGCATATAAATTATTTAACACTAACCTTTGTATCGGTGCTATGCTTTCAATTATTTATTTTATGTGTGGCATATCCAGAGAACCCAATTTCTAGTACATTGATTTCCAGCTATTAAATAAGGTTATTTCATTTCAAAACATTCACCACACTTCTATCCTCATTAATTCTATCCTCATTAATAAAACAAAGGAACAACTATATCTATTGTTTGATGAAAGGAAAACATCACAATAAGCATTATCCTTCAAGGTAATGCTAAATTTAGGGTTTTTAATTTCAAGACAAGGAAATGGGGATTTAAGTATGAATTTGGTTTGAAATAGTATCCAACCACCAATATTGCATTAAATAAGAACATAAGCACTCCAACATTAAATAATAATAGTAGCACTTTCCTCAAGTTTCAATGTCAACGTCACCAAGCATTGACACATTTATATATTCAGATGAGGGCCAAAAATAATATTTAAATGGGAGTATCTACAGACCATCTCATTTTATGTCGTCCATATTAGCAATTAACAAAGTAATGAGCAAGTAGTTTTTTACCAAAAAAAAAATATATGAAGTGACATACATACACCGATTTTTCATGTATGCTTGTTTCGTAATTTACCATACTACGCATTCTCCAAAGACTATCCCATCCTGCTTATGTTCAATTTCAGAATAGGGGTGCAAAAAAAAAATTGTGCATAATTGATATGTGGAGAACTACATAAGATGAAAGACATCCATAATACATATACATTAAAAAAAATGGGAATATCACTCACACGGTTAATCATAGAAGTAAGAATACGAAACCATTTTTTTCAAAATCAAACCTAGAGAATATTTTTGCCATTATATTGCTCTTTTGTTAACCATGTGATCACACAAATCATGATGATGCTACCTTTTTTTCTCGAAAGTGTGCCGTATTTCAAGATTATTCTTCAAATCTCATTGAAATACCACCTCTCTGTTGTGACATAAATGCTTCCTACTAACTATGAATTAAGTAAAAGGCATTGGTTATGTGATGCTTGAATGTTTTTTATAAGCTCTAGAAAATATGTTCATTTAAGAACTTAATAGAGCCACGATGTATGTGCTTTAATTTGGACTGATCTAAGCAATACAACAACACTTATGGAGATAATGCTTCACAGGCTATCTAGATATTTCGAAAAACATTGTGGTTATTCGATTTGGAATGTTGGAGTTCATAAAAAGACCAAGTCCTAGATGTAACCAAAACATGGGTTAGGGTAACCATTTAGTTTCACCCATGAGAATTATAGGATAAATATGTCATCTCACTGAATCAATAAAAGGATCAAGTTTTCCATGAAACTTGAAAATTGGTTATGCTTCCCATATAGTTTCACTGATGAACATTATATGGTAAATTTTAAGAATGTGGATAAGAGTTTCCACGAACTTGCATCTTTATGCCAACTGGCATTTATCTGAAGTAATTTCAGCCAAGAAAATTTACGAAGCAAGAAAATAGCCAACTACACATTAGAGACAAGGTAAACATTATCGAGAGCTACAACAATATATTCATTCACCTTGCAAAGAAAGAGACAGAGATGGTGGTAACCAGGGTTGGAATTTGACGGGCAAAATGCCCGTCACAAGGCATTTTGACCGTATTTCACGTTTAAAAATTTTTAAAAGCCGTTTTTTGTGATGGGATTTCAAAGTTCTAAAATGTATTTTTTACTGTTCACTTTTTTGCAAAAACGTCATTACTACCCTCTCAAACAACAGTCTTATAAAGAAGTGCAGTAATATTTGAAATTCTCTAATATTTGTTTTTATTGAAATAAATTAATTTCATGTTATTTAAAGTTATAGGTGTATGTTATTTAAAGTTATAGGTATATAATTGATAGCAGTGATATATTATATTGAGTGATTAATAATTAAGTACCGTAATATTTGGAATTTATATTATAATATTTGTTTTTATTTAAATAAATTAAATTTATGTTGTTTATATTTAAATAAATTAAGTTTATTGGGTTTATTGCAACATGTATGATATACGTGGGCTTTACATGAGGTCAGCCATGAATAAGCAACCCCCTTAACATGAGGAAGGAAACGTATATATGTGAGTGAAGGAAGAGCTCATTTCACTCATCGACTTTCGCTTGAAGAGCTCTTCGCATAAGAGACAAGGGAAGTGCGAACTTACGAGAACTCTCCAGAACTACTTCTACAAGCCTCACAGGTATCATGGAATAGAACTGGACTCAATCTCATTTGTCAGATTCGTCCCTCTCATTCCAAGTAGCAGGTCAAACCGCTGATGGTTGGAAGCTCTGCAACAAAAGGACGCGTTGGGTCACTTCGCGAGGTAACTTATTAAGGTACTCGCGATTTTACTGCTAATTTTTTCCTTCCGATTTGATTTCCGTGTCTAATCCAGTGCGTCTCTGGTTCGCAGGTATTTCAGGTTGTTGTATTACTATTCGTCTTTCAAGGGAGATTCAAAATGAAAACATTGTCTTACATCAGTTGATGCGTTTGATTTTTAGGTCGGTACTATTTCACGTTGATCCTGAAGATTGTTTTTTCAGACTACACTACAGGCCTCATTACTTGAGGGACAGTGCCATTTTAGTGC
>APFE031115912.1:158701-188748 GCA_000404065.3 Pinus taeda
AACTTTATTAGTGAAGGGTTAATTTATTATGAGAACATCACTCTTGAAGGGCAAAATTTTTAATATAACGTTTCTTGACGGGAAGCATAAAGACCCAAAACGTCAGAAAAAAATTGTAGAGAAATCCAAATTCCTACCCTGGTGGTAACACTGCTTCATGTGCCCTCTTTCTCCCACTATGATGGATGAGAAAAAGTCCTAGCCTCAGTTCTCATCAAAAGCTCAACGCAAAGAGGTGGATCTTCTGCTTTAATATGTCCTTCGAGCATTAGTATCACTCTATTAATTAGAGGCCTTACTTGTGCATCCTCCTAAATATAGTAGAATGAAATAATGATATCTCTTTCTATCTATTTCTATTCGCAGTCTGCCATATCTCCCAGTTTCAGATCAACGAAATTCCTAATATTTCCTTCTTCAATTATACTAATTTACCGTGAAGGGAAAACTCCATCTCGTCCTATTGAGGCAGGTCTATATTATTCCTCCCACTGATTATTTCTAACAAAAACATGCCAAAATTGTAAACATCACTCTTGTTTGTGGCACAGGCATGAAGAAGCCATTCAGGAGCTAAGTACCCAGGATCCCCCTAACACGTGTAAACGAGTGGCTCTAAATGAGTAAACAAGTAAAATTCTCATCTAGTAGAATATTTTGAGGCTTTACGTCCAAATGAAGAATCGAGTTCTTAGATTTGTCATGCAAGTTGCTCTTGGACTCATACACCAGCAATCTATAGGTGTCATTATTTCAAAACCCAAATAGTTTCACCAAAATTACATGGTTAATGCTTCCCAAGGTTGCCACCTCTGCACGAAAATGCAAATGCCATATATCAGTGTTACCTAGGTTCTTTATAGCAATTTTTTTCGATCAGCAAGTTGCGCTTCCAACACAACTAAAAACCCACCAACCCCAAGTTGCCTACTAAATCCTCTTGTGGCCTCCTCCAACTCTATGTATGTATATCTTTGGGAAAAGCCTAGAAAATTCTCTAGAAATTAATCTTCTTCAGACTTATTCTTCACCTTATATCTCCATGCAAGAAATCCTAGTGCGGAACCCATGAAAATACTGCAAACTCGTGATAGATGCCCTAATTCTCTGATATGAGACTTGTTTCAGAGATTTCATCTCCTGATAATGGTAATACCCTCCAGAGTTATTCTAGAAGAAAGACATACCACAAGAACAGTTCAACAGGCATGAGTTCTTGCATTGCTCGAGACTGACGGAGCTCAGGTTCCTGTACTAATTTGCAAAATAATCCACCCCATCAAGTTCGAGCAATTGGTTTGAATCTTCACATATAGGATTCTTCCTTGGAATACATTTAATATTGTGTTGAAATTCATATAATATAGCAACACCCTGGAAGCTACAAGTCCCTCCTGAGATACAAATGCCGAGTGAAATATGTCGGGAAGCTTATAGAAATCCATAAAGTAGATATAAAACATGTCTAAATCAAAGACCAACATGTTCTCTGATTGAATAAATTTTCTTAAATTTCCATCACTATCAAATCTTAGGAACCAAAATAAATCATTCCTAAGTTGAGCTCTCAAAACAATTTGTCTCGGGTTGAGCGCTCGTGTTGTAGTGGCAGGAGTTGCAGAGATTATTATTGGAGAAGAGGAAGAAACAGAGAAGGGGAAACTACTTCTAAAGAGCTGAAGATACTGTAGCTACGACAGTTATGTCGAGCAGACAAATCTGAGAACACGACGACAAAATTTGCAGTTTCTATCAGCATAAAAATTTGTGGAGGCCACCAGTGTAAAAATTCATGGATTAAGACACATGTCATTGTCATACCATGGGACACATGTCATTGCCTGAGATAAATAGAATTAACTGCAAGCAGTAGCGAATACATGTTTAGATTAAGTTACATTTCATCTTTAACATGTGGTGTTTTACATTCCTTCTTGAATCCATTTAACAATGTCTTTCTTTACTCTCGTAGAATAATATTTCTTTACTCTCGTAGAATAATATTTAGTACAACTTCTGTTCCATTCAATCATTTCACAATTACTCGATTTCTCTTTGCATAATTATTCTTAAATTTTGAAGTTGTTTTATTGGATACCAAACCCATGAATCTTCTTGCTTTCTTGATAATTTTCCCACTGACCTATTAGGGTTTTTTCAATTATATATAACTTCAAACATTTAGAAGTTAAAGTTCTGCTTAATGTTTCATAAATCCAACTTTGAAATAAAAATGCACTTTTAATTTCCATAATAAAAGTAGATCATGGGGACCAAATCATTTTATTCATATTGTTGAAACTTCATGTCTTAGGGATGAAGGGCTACTTTCTTTCAAATAATCAAAGTGCTCAAATTAAGTTGAGCTCTTTTAATTTCTAACCCCTAATTCACTCCCAAGATAACTATGCCCGTCAGGGGTCTAACCCCTATAATTTAGGTAAAAAAATTCCCATGATCCTTAAAGGTTCACATGGCATACACTATTTAGGGTCTACATACTAGAGAAAAAAATCAATAGTTAAGAAATCACTATTTTTTTAGAAGGAGAAAAATTTTGGTTTTTATTATTATTACCAGTGCATCAAGTCACCACAATTTCTAGATACATTGTGCAATGAAGTGACAATATTATGCCAAAAACCATAGTCCAATGAGGAATGAGTCCCAATTCCCATAGACATGAACATATTAATACCTCCATCTAACAACAATAGATAAAATAAGCATATTTCACATGTACAACAATAGGATAAATAGTATATTTGAGGTATGGAAATAAAAAAACCGGAAAGGGTGTCAGCTTGTATCAATGTGCTCTATGAATGATGTACCTTCCAAATTAAGCCAAAAGTTAAAGATGACAAAAGAACATGGATTAGAAACATCGGATGACGATGTCATCCTTAACAATGATTTTTTTATTGACCAACAAAGTGAAATATATTCATCACACCACAGAAGAAATACCAATCTTCGACATAGAATTTGCTATGGAGTTATGCTCCCGGTGGATGTGATGAAAGGAAATGTGATGAAAATACATCTTAAGATATTCAATGTGACGAATCCAGCCCTGTAGATATGGATGAGAGATAATATAAATTACCTTCATGTTGTTGATAAGATATTGTGAGTCCACAAAGATCTGGATGCTTTGAATGTCTAGAAACCTAGCAAACCATAATAAACCCCATAGTAGAATGATTTCAGCCCGCATGTTTGTGACATTTCCCCCTGACCAAAATATTTTGTAATTTTGTTCTTCACATGAAGCCACACCCCACATCCACATCAGCCATCTTGTGAAGCTCCATCAAAATATCATGCAGGGTAGTTGACGGGTGGAGCATATTTTATGGAACCTATTCCTTTATCCAATGCCTTCTTTTGCTTCGAGGATGTCATCCAAAATGCAATTTTTTTGACAATATTATTTATATTAAGAGGCATATCATCATATATGATGGAATTTCTGGCCATCCATATTTCCCAAAAAACTCCAAGGGGAATGGCATGTTAATCCCCAGTTCTCCCTCTCCACCATAGCAAACAAGAATCTATAGGATCATGAACCAATAAAGGGAAAGTACATATGTCTGAGATCTTGAACCATACCTAAGCAGCAATCATGAAATCCAATAGATATGATAATTTCTTTCGACTGCCTTCCTGCAAAGTACACATCGACTAGTTTTGTATATAACTCTTTTCTTCAGGTTCTCCCAGGTTAGTGCCTTGTCCTTCCAAGCAATCCATGTCTATAATATAATCTTGTACGGGACCTGTGTCTTCCAAAATTTCTTAAACCAACATATGTGTTGTAGATTGTATGAGATACCAATAATGAAGAGGTGCGTGTCAGCATTAGATATGGACCCCAAATGTAGTAGGCCATCCCATGGGATTTGGTCTCCTTCATTAATTTTGAATATACCTAATATGAAAAAAACTTCGGTGTATCTATCCCAAGCCATTGTTGTGACACCTATCATTCGAAATTCCTCCGCTTTCTTTCGAAATGGAAAGCTATCGTTGCATGTTTTTATCGCCTGAGAAAGGTAAAATATCCCTCTAGAATTTAATCCAACAATTAAATCACTTGCAAAATATGAACCTTCTTCCACTCCTAGAATGTAATCTCTACCAATGATAATGTTGTTTGTCGAGCCAAATGACCAAGTTCGATTTAGGAGCCATATTTTGATTTTGTTGACACTTCTCTAAATGGAAGATCTAGTCAATTTCTCGATTAGGCCATCTCGCATCCACACTTCTGCCTTAATGCATCCCAGATATTTAGATCGAATATTGTCTCCCAATAAAATTTCGCCAAATAAGTTGCCCCATAGAGATTTAGTTAATAGAGCCCATCCAAAAAAATTTAAGTTTAATATCCCCCATCTTCGAAATTGCTTTGGAATTGTGAGTTTATCCAATTTGATTAGATGATATTTGAAATATTTTTTAGACAAAGCCCAGATGAAGCTTGCCATAACCCGACATATTTTTTGATGATAGTGATGGGGAGACAGTAAATGTGTGCCAAATCAATTGCAAGCTTCTATAAAACTGATTGTGTGAGCGTGGCTCTACCCCTGAGAGTCAAGCAATGATGCTCCCATCCATAGATTTTCCTATGAAACTTATCTACAATCCATAACCAATCGTTTACTCTATAATTGTTTGGTTTGATTTTGAAACCTAGGTATTTCAAATAAAAAATAGTCGATTTTGTGGCCACATGCCAGAAATGTTGGTAATGTGATCTATCTCCTACTGTTGATCTTCAACATATAATAACATTGATGTTCCTTTGTTTATTATAAGCCCTGAGGCATTACTGAACCTACAAAAGATATATCGTAGTGCAATCCATTGCAACCTGGAAAGAATTTTGAATATCAGAATGTCATCAACAAATATATTTTGCAACTTTTATGCCACGAATGAAGGTGAGTCCAGTAAATTTATTCTCCATTCCAGAAGCTTTGATTTTGTTGCCGAGGCCATGCATGAATAGAATAAAAAGTAGGGGCATTAATCAACAACCTTAATGCAGTCCCCTTCCTACACTAAAATTAATTAGTGGGCTAGCCATTTATGATTATATCATATTGAATTGTGGACACAAAAGCCATAATCCAATATATATTTTTCATATCCAAGCCAAGCCTTAAAAGAATGATGTGTAGGAAATCCCAATCTACATAGTTGTACGGTTTATATAAATCCACCTTCATGACCAATGCTTCCATTTTCTTCATGTGGATGGAATGAAGGCATTCCTGGGTTGTGTAAACATCATCATGTATCAATCTATCATGCAAAAACCCATACTATTTCTGAGAGATATAAGTACAAAGAGCCAACTTTAGTCGAACCGCTATGATCTTGGATAAACACTTATAAATCATGTTACACACGGATATGGGACTATAGTCATTAAAGGATTCCAACTCCTTTTTCTTCGGAATGAGAGCAATGAATGTGGAGTTGATGGCCAATATAATGTTTCCCCGAATCCTAGACTCTTTAGCCATTTACAGTAAATCTGACTGCACTAGGTCAAAAAAAAGTATGAAGAATTCAACCGTCCAATCCTCTGGCCCGGGGAATTTATCTTTTGCAAAATATTTTTGTACATTATGTATTTCCTCCATATCAACGGGTGTTGTATAATTCCATATTTTTATCTAGATCGAACATGGTGGGACAGGAGTCTAAACCCCAAATCTAGTCCTCTATCTGAGTTCCCCCTCGCGCCTTGTACAAAGATTTGAAGAAAGTAACAACTTATTTATGGATATATGAAGTGGAGTGTGGCATGTTTCAATTGGAGTCTCTAAATTTTCAAATTAAATTGGTGTGCCTCATATAGTTTGTAGACCTGTGAAAAAATTTAGTGTTCTTGTCCCCCTCTTTAAGCCACAGCGCTACGCTTTCCAAGACCTTATCGAGTCTCTCCAATTCCTCCTTGATATTAAGTAAGTCCTTTATCATGGTTCTTTTCTTTATTCGTTCCCATTTTCAGATCTCTGATTTTAAGGCCCAAATTTTCCCATGTATGGCATGCATGGGTGAAATATTTGATGCCTTGTGCAACATTGTCTAGGAGGATTTAATCAATGTGTTAAATTCGTCATCCTCGAGCTAGATTCTGTTAAATTTGAATGGCATACTTGAGCACATCTCCTCCACTTCCAAAGTAACAATATGGGCATATCATCATAGACATTTATCTTAAGGACATCATAATGGAGGAAGACTAGTCTCTCTACAAGGTTTTCATGGACTAAAAATTGATCAAGTGTCTTTCCAATATGTTGGGGGCTAGCCCAACCATTATTCCATGTGGGCATAATGGGAAGGGGTCAGATTTACAACAAGTTGTTGTCACTAAAATTAATTTTAGGTCTACCCCAAGGGCATCCTTTCGACGGTGTGAACCCCAACATTCCTCCAATGATACAGTGGAATTGAAATCTCCAACAACAATAAGGGAGCCTATCTTGAGTAGGTCTAAAGCATCCAAAAGGTCCTAAAGTTTAGTATGAACCCAATAAGGGGCACATAAATTCTGAAGATGTAAGGAACAAGCAAGTCCCTAAAGACATAAAGGTGCAAAACATTTATATGCATGGAAAGATGTCCACCATATGTTAGTCAGGGAGAACTTTTCAGAAGTATTGAAGGGCCCAGTGAGTAGTTTCCATATTTTCTTGTAATAGAATGATGTAGAGATAATCATAGGAGAAGATATCTCTGAGGGAGAGGAATTTATGCGTGTCCCTAAAATCCCACATATTTAGGGATAAACATAAAGTCATGATGCATGTTGGTTGAGTGCAGTTGTTGTCTTTTCCCAAGGATAAAAAGAAGTGCAAATTGGAAATATCAATGAGGTCAGAGGATCCAAGGAAGGGGATGGGTTTGATTTTTGGGCGTCCCCAGAAGTGTCGACTACCCCTCGCCCCTCTACGATGGACAATGATATTAAGGGCCAAGGTGGGTTGATAGAAGGGGTTGGCCTTGTTTGTCCCTGATGGATGGATAGGATATGTAGGTTAAGTGCAGTGTTTGCAAGGAGAAAGTTAATGTTGTTGCCCACAAAATTTCTGGGAGAGGAGTCAGGAGAAGGAGGTATAAGGGGAGAATAATCTGAGTGTAGTTTGGGAGTATGGGGAGATTTATCCAAGATTATTAGAATTGTAAGATGATTACAAAGGACCAAAGACTTAGGGGGAATCAATGATACATGTAGCGAGGATACTATGGAGTGAAGAAGAATGGGGGGAGAGGAGCGATGGGGAAAGAGGGAAGGTTCTAGAGGTTGGGAAGATACCGCAATCTCAGGTAGACACGGGTATGTCATACCAATTAGTGAGGATCGAATGGAGGAGAGTAAGGTGATGGGAAATCAGGATGTTGGGTGCCCATTGATATGTTGATCAGGCGATGCGAGATTAGTGCTAGGAGAGGTACTTGAAATATTAGACCAATGTATCTCAAAATTTTCACTGGCTCCACCATTTTCACAGTGCATTGATCACCAGCCTCCTGACCAACACCACCTCTTCCACAAGCGCGCCCACCATCAACCTCCCTTATACTGAGTCACCAAGGACAATGGATCGTGATATCTCCAGTCTAGTGGCAAATAAGACAATGAAATGAAATTAGCCCATAATCCAATCTCTAATGGTTGTGGATATGGTCCCAGGCCAAATCTATGTGCTCAGAGATGCAAAATTCTACCAAGATCCAAGCGAATCTTCTTTCCCGAGCCCCTAAACACTTTGTATTAATGTATATGAACCTTCCAATAGAATTTCTATGTCGTTCAAAACCCTTTTGGTCAAGAATTTAATGAGAAGCCTAGGAAACTTCACCTAGATCATTTTGTTTCTTGGAGTGTCCCTGAGAGGATTGAAACCAATATACCATGGGTGAAGAGAAAGGAAATTGTGTCCCTGAACCCATACTATTTTGTAAATTTTCTCCAAATCCTCCTAATATGGGAAGTGGAAAATATACCATGAGTCCATAAGCCGGCTAACTATAGGAGTGTAGCCAAGAAGAATTTTCCCTGAGAAGATACTCGTTCCCACATCTCCACTTCCTAAACATCTAGGAAATTCTAGCATCCCACCAGTGCACATTTTTGCAGACTAAACACTTGATCTAGAAGGACATGATAACCAAAACTTAGAACCTTTTCCTGAGGATAAGTTCCAATCACTATGCTTCGATGTTTCCCCATAGTTGTGAAAGGAGTGTGATACAATTAGGGATGTGGATGAGTTGCATGCTGTACATGTGGACAATCTGCATTAGGAGAATGAACATGGGTGGTATTACCGTAGGGATGGAGAGAATTTGCATGGGCTGAGAATGACAAATGAACATTGGGAGGGGGAATGTGGAGCGGATCGTTATGTGCCATGTGGGTCGTCAATATAGAGCAATGCAGATGTGTCGTCCATAGGTATAGGGACAGTTAGGAACAAAAAGTGAAAGGATAGGTCCATCTCAAAATGGCATGGCAGGTAGAAAAAAGATCAAGTGTTAAGGGGAAGTAGGATAATGAAACAAATAAAATAAGGGGAGCAGAGACAAGTAGTAAACGAGTTAGGTGAGAAATTCATAAAATAAGGCCTTATAAAGAAAACCGCAGTACTGTGAGTCCCATCGAATGAAAAATGTATATGATGCAGGAGCATCTAGACTTAGTTAGCAATATGAAATTTTGTTTGCATGTTGTGGCTAAACAAGTGAATTTCGTTGACCTGATTGGCCAAAAGTCAGTTTTACTAAGAGGGTTGGATCTCTGAAGAAATGAGTTGTATTTCATTATTGTAATAGTTATAAATTGTGTTATTTTAGGCTCAAAGATGAGTTGTTAGCATAGGTGTGTGGTAGAGATAGGAATTAGAGATTTTATATTAGATTGGTTATAAATATGTAATGAGTTGTTAGGTACAAAATAGAGTGATATTTGATTGATAAAAAGAAGGAAAGAAGGTAACGAAAGGAGGATTGAGTGGAGCGAGAGTGAGAATAGTGTGTGGACTGTTTTTTGAAACATGCGTATTTTTATATGTTGTAATCGGGCCAAGGTCGAGACTCTGTAACTGATTTTGTGCATATTATTAATTATCAAGCCTGCAGAAACCCTTGTTATGCTTTCAGATTCTTTGTATTTCAGGGCAGAGTGATTATTCCTTTGTTTTTCTATGTTTCACGCCTAAATCATAGGATTGGTAGAAGCCAAAGGGTTTTATATAAATCTCATTATTTGATGCCCACTTTAATCTCAACCGTTGGATCACCAATATCAGATCGGCGAAGTGTGTTTACATGGTTTCGGTCTGCAAGCGAAAATCAAATTTACACTAAGAATCGGCACAAAACATAGATTGGATCTGAGATCTGGACATGAAATATTATAAACAACTTCATCGGGTCAGTGGACCTCAATCGCACCGCAACTTTGAAGTGGAAGGAGCCTGGCTAAGTGGACTTGCGACTTGTGATCATGCGATTCAATCGTGACCATTGGAACACAAACAATCATGGCTGTTGGATCATGGAGGTGGTCTCGCAACATTAAGTGGTATTTGAGGCAGATCAAAATTCGTAAGTTGTATGGAAGGGTAGTTGGCCGATCACATTCACTATTTGACACATAGCACAATAGTGGAGAGAGAAAACCACTTTGTCGGGTGGTTATTCTCCATGCATGTGTCTCACCCGAAATCTATTACAGCCATCAGATCAAACAGATCCTTATCAACGTCATAAAGGTCGTGCAAATTAACTTATCGAGAAGAGGAATCCACCATTGATTTGATGGAAAGAGATCAACGATGGAGATCGAGAGGATTTGACCAGTGATCAGACTTTGGGGGAATAGCGATTGCCGATATATGATTTAATCTAGATCGTTGGTCCATTTAGATCGTGATCTACAACACACGATGAGCGCTCCAGATTTAAAAGGTAAAATTCATTGTCTTTGCCTTCTTCCAAAGGAATTCTAGTTTAAAAGGAAAAGGTTGGGTTATAATTAAAAGGTGAATTTCAGGGTGATTGTTCAAGTTTCTTAAGCCACTGTTTCTGCTTGTGTCATTTGTGGTATCAGAGGAGAAGTTAAGGTTGATTGCAGCAAAAATGTTGCCAAGGAGAGGAGATGGCATTGGTCGAGGAAGACCTAAAACAAATACAGTTAGAGGAGAAACGAAGTTTGCGTATGAGAATGGAAACAACTGTGACTGCTCAGAGAAGAATACCTAATGATGGAGTTGACAATACTAAAGGAGAATCTTCTGAGGAAGAAGAAGAGGAGGAGAATGAAACTAATAGTTATCAAGATGTTGGCGAAAGTAGGAGGAAAACCAAAGATGGAAATTCCTACGTATGAAGGGAGTCTCAATGTAGAAGAGCTCATCGATTGGCTCAATTCATTGGAAAAATATTTTGACTATGAAGAGGAAGCTGACGACAAAAACAAGGTGAAATTTGCAATTACCAAATTGAAGGATCATGAGGCTATCTAGTGGGATCAGCTATAGACATCTAGAACAAGGAAAGGAAAGTCCAAGATCAAGCAATGGGACAAAATGGTAAGTAAAATGAAAGCCAAATTTATTCCTAAAGACTATCATTTAAATATTTTTAAAGAATTGCAAGATTTAAGGAAAAAAGGAATGTTTGTTAAGGAATACATAGAAGAGTTTTATTGATTGAGTATTAGACTAGGACATGCAAAATATGACATGGAGAAGATAGCTAGATATATCAATGGCTTAAGGTATGACATCTAGGATGAGATTAGCTTGTTGAGTCTAAAGACTATTCAAGATGCCTATCAAGCAGGTTTGAAGGCAGAAGAGAAGATGTTAAGAAAATAGACTCAGAGGAATAGAGGAAGAAGCTCACTAAGAGGTACAAGAACTACTCGACCAAGGGCACAACAACATAAACATGAAGCAAGTAGCTTAAGTAGTAGACCAACACAAAGGGGAGAATTTAAGAGAGGAGGATTTGTGCCTAGAGGAAGAGGCCGAGGAAGAGATATTACATGTTATACATGTGGAGAATGGGGACATGTGTCATGGGCCTGTCCTCATAATAAATCAACAAGTTAGAGGAATGCGAATGTGGCTGACGCAAAGCCAAAACCACCTCGACTTATGGGAAAGGAAGAACCCCATGAAGTAGGAGAATCCCTGTTATTGAGAAGGACTTTTCTTAAGACAGAGAAGGAGATTAAAGAACCATTGCAGAGGAAGAATTTATTTAGAATTTCCTGTAAATCAAAAGGTAAGTGTTGTAAAGTAATAATTGACAGTGGAAGCACTGACAACCTTGTTTCTACCGAGATTGTGGACAGGCTCAGATTAGCAAAGAAAATACACCCTAATCCTTACAAAGTGTCATGGTTACAGAAGGGACATCAGATTATTGTCATAGAACAATGCAAGATTGTGATACAAATTGGTACTTATAAAGATGTAATATTATGTGATGTAATTCCCATGAATGTATGCCACGTATTACTGGGAAGACCATGGGAATTTGATCAAAAAGTTATTCATGATGGAACGAGAAAGACTTGTACTCTGGAGAAGGATGGAACTAAACATACATTGCTGCCATTGAAGGACGACACTGATAAAGGAACACCTGGAAGTAGTATTATGTTGATAAGCAAAAAATCGCTGCTACAACAGGTAGTGAAAAACGAGGATTTACATTTTGCTAGTGTGGGAAGACCGAAGGTAATTTTTACTTCCACAAAGTTAGACAATCTACCTGAGAAAATAAAAAATTTGTTGAATGATTTTGCTAATATTGTTGTGGATGAGTTACCAAATGCATTGCCACCAATTAGGTGTATTAGTCATCATTATTGGTCTAATACCAGGAGCAAGTTTGCCAAACAAAGCAACATATATACTAACTCCTCAAGAGAACGCAAAAATTGGAAGACAAATGCAAGAGCTAATGGATAAGGGGCTAATCAAAGAAAGTCTTAGTCCATGTGTTGTACCAACAGTACCCAGTCCAAAGAAAGGAGATGAATGGTGAATGTGTATAGATTCCAAAGCCATAAACAAGATCACTATCAGGTATAGATTTCCTTTGCCACACATGGATGATTTAATGGATTACTTGAGTGGATCAAAATATTTTACTAAAATATATTTGAAGAGTGGATGTCATCAAATAAGAATTTGAGAAGGTGATGGATGGAAGACTGCATTTAAAACAAACAATGGGTTGTATGAGTGGTTAGTGATGCCTTTTGGACTCACTAATGCACCTAGCACATTCATGAAATAAATGAATGAAGTCTTGAAGGAATATGTAGGCAATTTGGTTATTGTTTATCTTGATGATATTCTAGTTTTTAGTAAAATTAAATAAGAACATCTAGAGCATATTAAGTTGGTTCTAAGAACTTTGCGGTAAGAGAAATTATTGATAAATCTGAAGAAATGTAGTTTCATGAAGGAACAATTAATTTACTTGGGATTTGTAGTTTCTAAAGAAGGACTGAAAATGGATCCTGAGAAAGTCCAAATGATTTGGAATTGGCCTATTCCCAGAAATATATTTGAGGTGAGTAGCTTCCCGAGTCTTGCAAGTTTTTACAGAAATTTTATCAAAGGCTTTAGTCATATTTGTGCACCAATTCTTGAAACAATCAAGGAGATCAAACCATTCATGTAGATAGAAGTATAAGACAAATTTTAAATTGTTGAAGAGGAAAATCACAGAGGAACCAAATTTAGCTTTGCCTAATTTTGAAAAAGTATTTCAAGTTGAAACAGATGCTAGTGGAGTTGCAGTTGGCACAGTTCTCAGTCAAGAACAAATATCGATAACATACTTCAGTGAGAAATTGAATGAAGCAAAGAAGAAGTATTCTTCTTACAATATGGAGTTTTACGCTATTCTACAAGCCTTGAAGAAATGGAGACATTATTTGCTGCCAAAAGAATTCATATTGTATTAGGACAATGATGCCTTATAGTTCATCAATAACCAACCGAAACTAAACCAGAAACATGCCAAGTGGGTAGAATTTTTTGAAATCTTTACCTTTTTGATAAAACACGAGTGGTACGTCAAATAAAGTCACTAATTCATGGAGCAGGGTAAGTTTTATTGTGCAATAATTTAAAGTGGGTGTTGTAGGACTTGAGGAAATGATTGGAATGTACAAAGATGATGCAAATTTTAAAGATATATATGCAATAGTTCATAATTCAATAGTTCATAACAAAAGTCAGTGGTTTGAGTATCTCATTCAAGGAGGCTTATTGTTTAAAAGCAACAAGTTGTGTATTCCCAAATGTTCTATGAGGGAAAACATAATAAAGGAGAAACATAGTGGAGGATTATCTGGTCACTTTGGAGAACATAAAAACTTTACTTGGGTGAATGCTTTTTATTATTGGCCAAAAATGTAGACTGATGTTAAGAAATTTGTTGAGAAGTGTAGGATATGTTAGCATGCTAAAGGAAGGAGGCAAAATATAGGATTGTATCAGCCATTGCTAATACCAGACCGACTGTGGGATTCAGTTAGCATGGATTTTGTTTTGGGATTACCAAAAACCTAGAGAGGGAATGATTCCATTTATGTTGTAGTAGATATATTTTCCAAGATGGCACATTTCATTGTTTGTAACAAAACTAGTGATGCAACACACATAGCTAATCTATTCATTTCAGAAATTATACGATTACATGGACTACCTATAAGTATTGCATTTGATTGAGATACAAAGTTTGTAGGGAATTTCTAGAGAACTCTTTGGAAGAAACTGGGAACTAACCTCAATTTTAGTTCAGCATACCATCCCCAAACAAATGGATAGACTGAAGTAGTAAACAAGAGCTTGGGAAACATATTGACAAGTTTAGTGTATCAAAACCCTAAGCAGTGGGATTTAGCACTAGCTCAGGCTAAATTTTCTTATAATGATATTCCAAATTGAGGTACGAGAATGAGTCCATTTCAAATTGTTTTTGGAATGAATCCAAGAGGTGCGTATGAGCTCAGAAATTTGGGTAAATAGGAGACAAGAAGTGCAAAAGATGAAGAGTTTATAGAGAAGATGCAGAGACTACAAGAAAATGTCAAAGGAAGATTGCAGGAAAGCAATGACAAATACAAACAGAGGGTAGATATGAAAAGAAGAGAGAAATAATTCCAAGTGGGAGATTTAGTGATGGTGTATTTGACTGAAGAAAGATTTCCTGCTTTGGCTTACAATAAAATGAAAATGAAAAAGATAGGACCATGTAGAATTGTAAAAAAAAAGAATTAGCTAATGCATATGAAATTGAGTTGCCAGAGGGGATTGTAATATCACCTATCTTCAATGTTGTAGATTTGTATCCCTACAAAGAGGCAGAAACAGAGCCACAGGAGGAAAGTACAGGAGATGAAGTTTAAATTGTGAACTGGGAAGAACAGATGCAAAAGACAACTAAGAAAGAAGTGGAAGTTGTTTTGGAGAAAAGAGTATCCAAAACAACCAGTGGACAAAGTGATTTCCAATATTTAGTCAAAAGGAAAGGACAACCAGTGGAGGATGCTAGCTAGTTGACAATAACATAGTTGTATAAGTATGGAGTAAGTCCTAAAAGTTTGAAGGACGATTATTTTCTTCCCCAAGAGTTTGATGCTGGAAATTCTGGACTTAGCCAACAATGTGAAAGTTTGTTCACATGTTGTGGCTAAACATATTGAACTTCATTGACCTAATTGGCCAAAACTTAGTTTTACTAAGAGGGTTGGATCTCTCAAGATATGAGTTGTATTTCACTATTGTAATAGTTAGAAGTCATCTTATTTTAGCTTCAAGGATGAGTTGTTAGCATAGGTGTGTGGTAGAGCTAGGAATTAGGGATTTGTTGTTAGATTGATTAAAAATAGGGATTGAGTTGTTAGGCACACAATAGAGTGATATTCAATTGATAGAGAAGGAAAAAAGGTAATGAAAGGAGGATTGAGTGGAGTGAGAGCGAGAATAGTGTGTGGATTGTGTTTTGAAACATAGGTCTTTTTATATGTTGTAGTCGGGCCAAGGCCGAGACTCTGTAACCGTTTTATTGTGAATAAATGGTGATGTGCGTATGATTAATTATCAAGCCTGTGGAAACCCTTGTTATGCTTTTAGATTCTTTGTATTTGGGGCAAACTGATTATTCCTCCATTTTTCTATGTTTCACTCCTAAATCTTAGGATTGATAGAAGTCACAGGCTTTTTATATAAATCTCATTATTTCATGCCCATCGTAATCTCAGCCATTGGATCACCGACGTAAGATCGAGAAAGTGTGTTTACATGGTTTCAATCCCGTAAGAGAAAATCCAATTTACACCAAGAATCGGTGCAAAAGATAGATTGGATACGAGATGTGGACCATTGGTTCGTGAACATCGTGGCCGTTGGATTGCGAAATTGGTC
Source organism: Pinus taeda (assembly GCA_000404065.3). Classification (NCBI taxonomy): domain Eukaryota; kingdom Viridiplantae; phylum Streptophyta; class Pinopsida; order Pinales; family Pinaceae; genus Pinus; species Pinus taeda. The sequence goes on from APFE031115912.1 coordinate 174,193, forward strand.
TCACAATAGTAAGTGGTATTTTGGGTAGTTCAAAAGCCATAAGCTATATTGAAGGGAAGTTTCTCGATCCCATTCACCATTTGCCACGTAGCACACAAGTGGAGAGAGAAAACTACTTTATTGGGTGGTTATTCTCCATGCATGTGTCTGACCCAAAATCCATGACAGCAATCAGATCAATCGGATCTAGATCGATGGTCATAAACAGTCATACAATTTGACTTACCAGGAAGAGGAATCAATCGTTGATTTGATGGAAAGATATCAATGGTGGAGATTGAGAGAATTTGATCGGTGATCAAACTTCAGGGGAATAACGATTGTCAATATGTGATTTAATCTAGATTGTTGGTCAATTTAGATTGTGATCTATGGCATATGAAGAGTGCTCCGAATTGAAAAGGTAAAATTAATTATTTTGGCCTTCTTCCAAAGGCATTCTGGTTTAAAAGGAAAAGGTTAGGTTATAATAAAATGGTGAATCACGGGGTGATTGTTGGGGTTCCTTAAGCCATTGTTTCCACCTGCATCAATATATAGGGAGATACCCATGATAGGTATATCCTAGAAGCCACCCCGTCATCATTCCAAATCCTGAATTGAAAATTCAATGAGAGAAAAATGGAATTTCTAGTATTCCAACGAAGGTACCTATAGAATCACCTTGAAAAACGGAAACCAATTGCTAAGATCTTGTGGAGAATCTCAATGCAAATACAGGCCCCATAAATTTTGCCTCATTGAAAAACCACCAACCTCACATAAATAATATCTAACCAATTTAAAAATTGTTGGTAATGTAAATAGGTGGATTCTTCTGGCAAGGGACTCCGAAAAAAGTGAACCATGATAGTACCACAAAGAATTGCAGGCTGAGAATCTGTATCTGAAACTTCTAGTGCACAAATCTTGATGTAGCCACACTCTCATCCATCACAATAGCATCCTAGACATGTCCACCATCTATTGCAACATCTAATCCCAAAATTGTTACAAGGATGGATATGGTTAAAATGCTAATCCACTTCCTCTAGAGTATAAGGTAATTAGTCATTTCTAGGCAGGTCCTGGGGTCAGGAAGTGAGTGAGGACAAGATACATTAAGAATTTTTATCCACAAAGGCATATGATCATCGATGAGAAAGTCTCAACTGGTTGCAAATGATACAATATAGGATGTATATAGCAAGTAGGAAAATGATAGCGATATGGAATATTTTAGAAGAGAGGACAAAATACATGGCCGATGATGATGCTTCAAAACCAATATAAGGCAAATTCTGAAGAAGACAAGGAAAAAAAGACATATATGATCCTGTTTGTCTAAGATAATGGGCGAGTAGCGAGGATGTAAGGGAAATTTTCTATCTTTCAAAAATGAAACAGTTAAAACATAAATTGTAAGCCCTTTCCTTTCCAAATTAAACCACCAGTACCTTAGTAAGAGCTCAACATCAATAATGAATCCTATTTATAAGGCCTTCAACACCAACGTCTTCTTGATCTCCATCAATCTCCCTTCTGCAATGTCCTTTTCAGATTCGTCGACCCCTGCAATTTCCACAGTGTCATGCCCCACAACATGAGTACTTGGGGGAAGGAGCTTATCAAATAAAAGACACCTGTTGCCATTAGAAATTTTAGAAATTCGATCACAATTCCTCTTCATTAGTTCATGCAATTTATTTTAATTGTAAATTTCCATAAACAAAATTTAAAACACATATAGATTATCTTTTGCATTGAACTTTTAATCAAGGTCAACGATGGTGAAAATTTTGATATGAAAAGCTTGTATTCATGGAGAAAAAGGTAAGCTAGCAGGGTAGTTCTTACAATGTCACGCGCTTGAAACTCCAGTCAACTAGGAATGTGCCTAAAGCTCTGCCAAAGTAAAATTAATTGTAATGACAGAAGAGAGCATGGATTTCTAGTTTTCGATCATGAAGATATTCCTTCAATTTTCCTGCCTCCGAGTCCATTCTCCCATTTCCTCCATTTTTTATTTTTTCATTCATTCCATGCAATGTGATGCATTTTGTATGAAGTTTTATTTTCCCTCATTTCTCATCATTTAATTCATTCTAATTTTCGATATGGATGCATCTCCTCGCTCCATGTGGTATTAGGTGGTGCATATATGCTAACCCTAGGTCCATCCACACTAGGAAATATACAATAATACAAAATAATACAAAATAGAGAGAGGGCTTCTTTAATTTTTGGGATTCACAAAGCAGAAGTAAAAGAAGATAATATATGATAATGCAAAATATAAGGAGGGTTTGTGATGAAAAATGGGAAGATGTTTTTTTTAATTTTTGGGATTAAGAACATGGGAGTAATATAAAGCTATAGAAGACATATTTTAAATAAAATTTTAAATTTTGGAGATTTGGTTTAATGATAATGTCAATAAGATTCATATGTATTTTTTTTTAATATTTGAATAATGAGATAGTAAGGTAAGGGATTTCATATAGTATTAGAGTTGGATGTGCGGTATATAATTTTCTTTTTTTTAATTAACTAGGTATTTTAATAAAAAGAACAATATGTCCAAAGGAGGTGCAAGTTGAACTAGTTATATTGATTTCATTGGGCATTTGGCTAGATAATGCTAGCAAGTGCTCAATTTAAATCCCACTATGTTGGATGTATTATTTCATGTCAATGAGTTTATTGGGGATGTCATCCATGAATGTGGGGAAGCATCCTTTACGTTTCCTACCTAGTTTTTCCTTGAAAAAATAAAAGGACAACATGTCCTTATCATTAATAATAAACCAAGATATTAACATGTAAGGATCTTTAAACAAGAAATAATATCTACCACAAATCTCATAATAGTTCAAACAAGAGACAATGAAATGTCAACAATTTGAAGGTTCCTATTCAATAACATTCCTATTGATAATTTATTGATGTTCAATCTCCATTCTAAATTTGCAACAACAAACCATAGATTGCAGATAATGAAAATGAATGTTGTGAAAGTTGCTCAAGGCAATTTAGGGTTTGTTGTCATCACATTGAACTCGAGAGCACTAAAATTTTGGAAAAATAAGACCATTACAATAAATGCCAAGCGAGAGATGCCCTTGAGAATATTAAACAACCTAAAAATCTTGATATAGATAGAGGGTTGTAGATAAGGGTTACCTGGATTCCCTTAATCAACCAATAAATACATCAACTTTAGTAAAGCCAACATGAAAAAGAACTAAGATATGAAGGATTTTGTTCCTAAACTAAATTAGTCATTTATGTTAGTTGTTTTTAGTGCGGTCGCTTAATATTTCTAATTTTTGGTAGTATTTCACTTAGAAAAGCTATGGTGACTAACAATTTTAGCCACCTAGTTACTAATTTCTGATTTTCTACTAGTGCCTATTAGAGTAGGTGGTAATAGTTAAGTGTGCAAGCATCATGATTTCATCATGACTCTCTCTGAAAGGAATGTGTTTCCCATTAGGGTGTCATCGACTAGAACAAATGCAAGATTCACATAAAGAGAGGGAATGGATGGATAACCAAGTATTGATATTTGTACAAGTTCCTCTTGGAATCCATCCCACTTGTCTAAGAGGCCAAACATGGCCTCATGTGGAAACTAACCTCCAAGTGAAAATGTGAACAAGCATAGGAAAGAAGCAAAACAAGGTAAAAAAAATCAAGAAACAAACAAGAAAAGAAAGAAATACTCCTACTGCTAACCTAAGAAAAGCTTGGGCCAACTCATGTAAGTGATATTTCCAATGTAGCCATTGGTGTATTGGTTGGCCCACATAGGTGAAAACATGATTGAAAAGGAGGATATGCAAGAAAACCATTATACAAGAAAGATACAACAATGTAAACCAAAATCTTTGAAGCTTGTATGCATCCACAGAAAAGTAAAAATGAAAATCACATGGAAGGAACTTTGTAGATGTATCATGGTGTCTTGTTACATTGCGCGCGGAAGCCAAACATGTACACTCCTTCAAACTTGAAATATGAGGAAACATAAAGAAAGAAGAAAACTTATGATTCAAAATATTTCTTGATACATATGACTCCTCTATTAAATAGATTAATCTTCAATGTGAGCAACAGAGTGATGATGAGCCTAGATAGATTGAAAAAGAAATTTATCAGAAGAGGAAATAAGCTCAAGGCAACAAGAACCTGACATAACCATCAGTTTAGGATGAAGTACCTTGACATCTTGTGGAGTTTCCACTTCATGATAATATGGATCATAATACACCAGTGGCTTAGAAACATCAAAAGTAAAGAACCCAGAATCTTGATTGGATGAGTGAATGAAAATATCATGATAGCCATTATTAGAAAACTCAATATCATGGACAATGACATCCTCATTACCCGACGAATCATAAAGAGGGGATGATGAAAAACATTAATTTTCACCCTTTGTGTTTTCGTAAAGGTAGGATGAGAAATTGGGTGGATTAGAGAAGATAGATTTGTCCTCTCCATAATCAAATGAAAGAATAGCATCCCACGCGTTTGGTGAATGATCAGAAGTAGAAAAATCCATCAATTATTTTTCACAATATGGAACAGAAATGTCAAAACCGTGGAAGATGTCATGATAAACCGAATGAGGTATGGACAGAAGGAGGTCATCCTTCTCTTCAATTCTTGTTAGACTCCCACACATACACATAAAAATTGATTGTGCATGTTAGTTTTTCAACACCAACTCCATCCCAAAATTAATCCTCATCAACATCACATTCAAGATCCGAGATTGATGAACATAACACAAAAAAATCCAAAGGATCAAAGGAACAAAAGGATACAGGGTGAGGAGATGAGACCGCATGACAACCATTGAGCTTGTGGCCAAATATTCATAGAAATCCTAAGCAGGTGGGGTAGGAGGAGATGGTGATAGATCAACAAATGGATTCCCAACTTTTCCCACCTTGACCTATAGTTCTAGAGTTGTTTTATGAGAAGGGAACAAACGGTCCACTGGAACATCAAAATCAGTGAAGTGAGAGAAACATGTTGGGGTTATGGTTTGGACAGAAGTCATGAAAGATGTGCAGAAATTCAAAACAAAGTTTAAGGTCTTAGCTTGTCATTTGGCCGTTATTCTAGTATCAGAGAATTTCATGGTCCTAGACCCACCAACATTTAGGGGACCTTCCCGGTAAGAAGTCCCACCTAGACCTCAGACCATTTGGAGTATAAGTATCATAAGTCTGTAGTAGTGTAATGCTTTGACTGTGGTAGCGTGTAGAGATAAGTATGATAACTTTTGGTTGAAGTAAGTGTTTGACCTTGTAGTGAATCAAGTGTGATGCATGGGGTTTCTAACACACAGAGGGTAAAAGGGAGTGTGCCCCTTAGAAGCCTCTAATAATATGCATCTTCAAAGGAACACACAAGTGGAATTACATCACAATCAACAAATCAAAGTGAGGGGTTAATCCAACAACACACATTACACACAATTTGTACAATTGCATACTAATTAGTTCATAAGAAAATGTGTAATTTAAAAAACATATATTGCTAAGGAAACCAGAATAGTAAAACTACAATAACAACATACGTATGAAAGTGTGTTGGCTCTGATATTACTATTATAAGTGAATGTTTCATCCATACATACACAATTGATGACCATTATCCCCAATAGTCGAACATTACGGTCAAGAATACCTGGTCCTCCAAAGAAGTCTACTCTCTCTAAGTTGTGGAGAAGCCAAGGCTCATCACACTAATCTGAAGCATTTTCTAAGCCTAAGCCTAGCTGAAATGTTGGCTCCTAAAATCCCTTTCTATGATTTATGAGGCTTTATTTATAACTAAGGGTTGGGTGACCCTTGACATTCCCCTTTATGAATGTTTGACTATTCTAATTACTCCTCAAAATCTTTACAAATAATTCATTACATAACATGATTAAATTTCACATTCCACTAATCACACTTGGGATTTCACTTACAAAATATTACAAATAATATTACATTTTAAACATGTACCCATGTTAGAAAAAATAGGCTAGATATAACCTAACAAGACAAATTACTATGTCTCCAAAGTTTGCGGAAAGACCAACTAAGAAACCTCCACTTGGTGCTTCTCAGTCACAGATTGATGCGAAGGTTGGCACTGTGTGATGATATCCAAAAATTTCTTGATATTGTCCTTTTGATAGAAGACTCTTGCCTCCATGTCATCTAGGTATATGGTATTGCAACTTGTATCCAACTCATTCTGAAGATGTGCATCATGGTGTTGACCATGACAAGACCACCAATATACTTATGCATATTATGTGTGTTCAGCTCCAAGTCTTCCCCAGTGGCCTCTCGTGTTAGCTGCTCCACATGCTCATTGATTTGTAGTCAGTTGTTTGGTTTAGCATCAGTGAGGGAACCAATTGATGGGATCCTATGCTTTCTCACTATGACATCCAAACAATTGTACAATCGCACATATGAGGCTTTCATGTTTCTGATGAATGGGGCGAGATGCTCATAGTTCTGGATCAGTATTTGGATCTTCTCTTTCTCTAGCTCTACCTATGGCTTCATCTTTTTCTCTAATTCAAGCGGGGCCCCTTTTATTGCATTGCCCACTCTTGTACATGGGTGGTGGTAGCATGGATGTTCTTGAGGATCTGAAGAAACTCTTTTCTCCTTTGTTGTAGGTCATGCACACGGAAAATTGATTTATGCATGGTGGAAAATCTGTCATAGATCTTATGCATGGTATCACCAACTATTGATACTTCAGCAAGTATCATTGTCCTCCTCTTTTCCGATGCAGAAAATACCTTCTACTTTGATGTTCAGATTTTTTCTACCTCTTGGGTGGCAGCCTACAAATTCTTTGTTATTTTCTCATTCTTGGTTGGAAGGTGATGAACATTTGATCTTGTTGCTCCTGCATAGGCCAATATGGTTTGGTATGTGATAATTGGATGTTTCCTAGTGTCTGAAGTTATCACCCTTTCCTTGATGAATGTCATCCACTTCTTCTAACTGTTCCAACTCTTCAACTTGTGTGGCTGTTGTATCCTTCATCATTATGCCTTTCCCTTTTCTTATTCATTTTTCTACTTCTATTCTCATCCTTCCCTTCTTAGTTTCCACTCTTCCTACAATTCATATTTATGCGATCTCAGTTCCACTACCAGCAAGGTCTGCTTTTATCTCTTCCTCCGGTTTGATATCTGTGTCTTATGCTTCTTTTTTATTTTTCTGCCAAAGCTACCTGCATGAAAATTGAATAATATTTCACTCTATAACTTTGTTCTATCACTTTTATGTCAACAAATTTCTCTTTCCTTGATCTTATAATTGAATGTTGCCTTATTCTACTACTGTTGTACTTGTTTCTATGTTAGTGTTGACTCCTTTTCTATGAACAATTAAGTGTCCACATATATTGGCAAGTTAACTAGTGCTTACTAAACTACTTCCCCAATAATTATTTTAGTCCTCTCTCTTGGAGAAGTTCTCTTTTGTGCCATTCTAACATGAATTCTACAGAGAAGTGCTTCATGAGTGTGGTACCTGTGGGGCAGAAAGGACAATCATGGAAATTAAACATTAGCTCTTGCAAATCTCACTTCAGAGAATGATCAAGGAGAAAACAGGGGATGTCATGAGAGGGATTTCACAATTTTTATTGACAAGGGTTACTAAATGGTTGTAGAAACTATGCACTCTGTAGTCCCAGTGGTCAGTGTGGAGGCTTGATGATAGGAACTATGTAATACGCAATTCAGTCTGGGATAGGTCCTATAAGAGACTGCACAATGCGTAGTATTAGTGGCTAAGCTGGGAGAATCGCTCATATAACTACATAGTGTATAGTTGGATCTAGGCCAAGACATGCCCTACGCAATTATAGAAGCCAATAAAGAAGCCTTGAGCTCCCATATTCTGTAGTGCATGCAGTATAATGTGAGATTCGAGAAAAGGGAGCCTAGATCTGCCCATGGGAGTGTGTACACAAGTAGATCTCAAGGATGATGTGATGATGAGAACATATATAACTAAGTGGTGATACATGCATGTGAAACAAGTGCAGGAATCAATTAAACTTAAGGAAAATGAAGCATATGAAGAGAGTTGTTGCAACAACAATTGTTCGTGAAAAAAAGGGAAAACACATGTGACACTTGGTAAAGGCAATATAAAACATGAAACAATGCTTCAACAAGTTACAACAAGTTAAAATTCTAACAGGTGTTAAAATAAACAAGTGAAAAAATACTCACAAGTCAAACCACAAAAAGCAAAAGCAAAAGTTGCAAAAGACTAGAAAAGCAAAACTCACCTGGAAAAGCAACGACAATGCTCTGAAAGCTCCTGAACCTCCTTGGGAATGATAGAAATTAATGATCAAATGTACCAATGAGCTATAGAGACTTCCATTACATAGAATTGAGGAAATTTGAAGTTATGATGCACATGCCTAAGATCAAGGAAAAAAGTGAAACTTGCCGAAAAATTCTAAGGATAGAAATGTGCTCCCTTCGAGAAACTAGAAATATATCCATACTTCCTAGGGATGTTTTTTTGCTTTAGTTTTCTTGAGTTTTCAGGAAAAACTACCATGCATTTCATGAAAATATTGTGTAGTCCGTGAAAGGATTGGGCAGCTCCTTGGTTCATGGACTAAGTAGCTTCTTAGCAGAAAGGGTTCTGCATAATTTCTAGGTTAAGTGGCTCTAGGCTGCTTGTCATACTCTACATGGTTTTCTAGGTCAAGGATAGATTTCATCTAATGCTACACACTTCTTATGTTGAAGTCTCACTGTCAGCTTGGACTATGTAATTCCCAGGAGAAACTCTAGGTTCCCTCAAGGATTGCGCAATTCTCTAAGGAAAGCCTGGAACTAGATGAAAACCAAGTCAAGGGATTATCTTTTTCATTATACAATAAACCATGTAAGCAAACACAAGCCAATATGCAAAAGATGAGGCTCAATCAAAGCACAAGTACTTGGATCAATGCAAGATGAGCTATTGTGATTTAAAATAGAGGCGCCAAAATAAAGCATGGGAAAACTTTTGCAGGGTTCTTGTAGCTGCTACAACACATCCCCAACAATTATAACCATTTTACTCCTAATATAACATCAACAACACCCATTGGGATTGAAAGAATGGGACTATTCAATACATATTCCACCATGACTAGATTGATATTATGCAAAATTCCTTGAGAAATTTATAGTTCCTCCATTTTCAACCATCACTTGACACTCTAGCGCTCGATATAGAAATCAATCCAAATCATGGGCTATCTTAAAATGAATAAAATTATTCTTACTACATGCGTAAATCAACATTATTATTTTTTTCTTTTCGATATATTCTTCTATCTTGAGATTTTTAGGAGTGGTAATTCTCATCAATTCATTACAAGGAATGGTAATATTTATTTCTTGTTTTTCAACCACTAGCATTCGTTCCTAGTGTATAACTTCTTATTTTGATGTTTCTTGTTCCTTTCCTTCCCCCTATTGGCAATCTATGGAAAATAATTTCTTCTCAGCATACTTATGGCCTTTATTGTATTTTCTATCACAAATCTAACAATCCCTTTTGCTATTTCTTCCTCCAATTATTGAGTTCCAACCTTGGTGATTGTGGGATGCTAGAAGAGGCAAAAATTCCATATTTATAGCCATGAGTGGTAGACCTACTTTTTTCCATAATTTTTCTTTCAACATTTCTTTCCACCCTAAATGCATTCCCCAATTACTTACGTTCCCAAAGTTGAACCTCATGTTCGATGTTATTCTTTAAATTCATTATGAATATAGCAATCAAGTGCTCATTTGGAATATCAATTACCTTAATATTCACTCTTTGGAAGTTCTCAATGTGCTCTGCAACTGTACGCATTATTTTGAGATTCTTCAATTGGATAAAAACAGATATTTCTCTTTGTATGAACATAATGTGTTATTGATTCCTCTGTAAAAATTTTCCAAGTGACAAGAGATTTACAAGAACAAATTCATTGATAACATAGAAACTGATTCAGTTTTAAATATAGAAATGTAATGTGTACCTTTTGTGTGTGGTGCACATTATGTAGATAAAATAACTACTCCATTTGTAATATCCATGTTATCATATCCTTGCCATCCAACATCCTCATATCAAACTTTGGATTTTGATTTCTCTTCAACCTAATCTTGGAGTCTCTAAAATCATGATTCACATTCCTTTTGTTCTCATCATGAGTTTCATGGAGTAACTTATTACCATTACGAATATTTCATTGTCAAACCTTCCTTCAAAATTTCCATGTTTTCTATTAAAGTGTCTATGTTCCCTTTTAAATAATCCATAATAACATTCATCAACGCATACAATTCATTTTTGGTTTTGCTTTGTGAGAGTAAAAAATGTTGCACTTGGTCTTGTAATTTTGATATATCATGTTGCAACCAATTAATGATATCTATGCTTCACAATGCACTTTGAATCACTTCAAACTATTTTTTCAAACAAAAGTTATGGAAATTTAAAAATACAAACTTTTTAGGAGATTGATTTTGAACTTATTATTGAAGTTGACGTTGAAACTAATGTATCTTTATGATTTTGGCATCCGAAGGTATGAAAGTGCTTTCTATGGTAACTACTATGTCTTATTTCCACCCTCACTAGTTAGACAAATATTGGATTCTTGAAGGTAAACCTATGTCAAACCTCCCATGATGATTGAATACAGACTAGTTGAATAGAGAGAAATTGTATTGGATTCCATGTATTATTGTTCCAAACTCTACCCCTAAATCTTGTACACAAAAAACTACAGTACATATACTTTCAGTAAATTTTTATGAAACTCAAATCCAATGCTCAAAGGGAAAGTTATGATTTTTTTTCCTAGGACACATGTTTTAGATAAAAGCCTTAAGATACAAAAACCCTAAGTTCCTTCGACCATATATTAAAAAATATAATGAACCAAGGTCCAAAATTGTAGGCATAAGTTCATCAATATTTCGCCTCCACAAATTCACAATTTCATGGTTTAAATCTTCACATAAAAATATATATCTAAAATGCCACAATGACTAATTTCAAGGAGGAAACCCTATGATCATGAGCTCTTATACAAAAAGTCATGTATCCAAATAAAAATAATGTAGAAACATAAGAAAATATAGCTCAAGAACTTGATAATGATCCAATTTGAGGAGGAAAGCTCAATTTACATCATAAAAATCAACAATTCTTAGATGACTCAAATAACAAGACTTCCTTGGTATACATAGGAGTATAAAGGGTCAAAATATAAATAGGTCCTACATAATGATAATAATGTAAGAACACAATAATAAAAATAGTGGGCTTCCATGGGGTATAATAATAATAACATAGGGGCTACACTAGTATTATAGGGAGTTAACAAAATCTACCTTAGCACATTTGTGAAGCATAATACCCTTGTGTTTTTCTTTTTAAACACATGACTATTTTAAAATATTGAATAGTTATTTGAAATTAATGGATATGGAAGCTAGGACTGGGATTAAATAATTATGTAATTAAATCATATATGATGAACAATATTTTTTGTTTGATGGAAAAAGGGGAAATATAACATGAGTAATAGATACTTCTTTCTATTATAGAAAAGGTTGTTAAGTGGTTAAGTCCACTTAGTGGAGCTTCCTAAATATTGTCAAAAAAATCCTAGGAGAACACTGCCAATTCAAAAAATAATAATAGAAGAGACAGATTATGCTAAGAACTTCACTAGATGTAATTTATAGGTTGGGTGAAAAGAAAAACAAATAAAAATGGGAGAGAAGGTTGTGCCTTAAAGAAGAAAGGAAATACCTTTTCGTAAGTAAAATAAAAGTGCTAGGTAATTAAGGGGTCTCCTAAAAGTAGGACATTTCTAAGGAAAAAATATACTGGGAATAATTATGAAAATAGCAATACGGAATACATAAGAGGTTTTCATTCCAAGGGGCAAGAAGCTTTAGCTGAGGGGGATTTGTTGGTAGAAACTCGTTGGTTAGCAGTAATGTGCTCTCTCCCTAATTCTTTCATGATTGATTGGTTACAATCAGATGATTGTGATTTTTCCTATGAACTGTTGAGGTACCTCTATTAATTTTATTCAAGTTATTTCATGCTACATTTATGAGTTTAGTTATAATTTATTAAATTATATAGGGATGGTAATTAATTATATTAATTATGAGTTTGTTGTTCGTAATAAGTTTGTGTATATATAACACTACCTATATGTTCTGATTGTTTAGCTTTAGACAATCTATTTGATTAAGATGATTTGAAAAGGTGTGCATCTATATATATATATATATATATATATATAGATTGCTGACCCATGTTTCATATTATGAAGGATAAGAGAGAGAATGTTGTTCGTATATGATAAGGAATTCAAAATCTAAGTCTCAAGGGTAGAATTATTATGAAGTACATTGTAGAATTTTATCCTCTGGAAAAAGAACTAAGGGCAAAAAATAAGATTCATGGTACATGAGAAAAAGAGAGAGATTAAAATGGAGCTAAATAAGAAAGTTCCTCTTCTGAGAGTGACATAAAAGTAAATAAGTTGGAATAAACCATACAAGTATTTATAGTTATGTTTCTTGCAATTGAAAATAAATAAATAGCATAGGCAAGGAAAGATGTAATATGCAAAGTATTCCTGAAATTTGTTTTAATGCTTAAATTACATTTATGAGTCTAGATAAGACACATCATTAAGTTGAGAAAAATATGTTCAATCCTAATATCAAGAATATTATAGACACAACTTCCTATAAAGAGATATACCTTACGTAGGAAATTCTGGAGAATTTTTATTCAAACAAATTGAAATAATTAATTTATAAGCTCGGCATAGGTGAAAGCGTCGAGTGAAATTCAAGAGACTTAAATGATTATGAATTAATACATTAATGATATAATACTGATGAGGCTCGGTGATAGGTGCATTATAAGGGTCATGATGCCATCTGCCGACTTTATAGCTATGTATTTCTCACATTTATTTACAATTTTTGTTACATTATGCTTAGTGAGAAGGGTAAAAGAAGTTTGTTGTGTCATGTGGCCTAATGTGGTTTAATTGTAGAAAATGGAGCATTCTTGAGATGATTTCTATGTAGGGGCTAAGAGTAGACAATGGGTAGAGATTCTAGTAGCCTTTAAACCTCTTTAACTCCTTCAATCATCCCAATATCACAAAATTCTCTCCTCAAATCGAGGTCATTGGAAGCCAAGAAAGATGAGGTCATTGGCAGCCAAGCAAGTGCAATTAATGAGGACTAAGGTCCATCATTCTCAAGTTTTAGGAGATAAACATTCCTATTTTCTAAGGATCCTCTAGTAGCTACCCTCTTGTATAAATAAACATGTGAAAGAGATCATTAGGATTCAAGTTTTGTTTTCTGCTAGGTAGCTATTGAGCTCAAGTACTTCGCGCTGTTATTTTTTACTGTCATTATATGATGTATTAGACATTGATGCAATGATAATTAGGAGTTTCTTATTGGTTCATCACTGAGTTAGTTCTAGACAGTTGACGCTCTTCGGTTCGGCCAAACCGTAGTGGCTTAGGTCCCTCTTTTGTATTTATATCTATTTTTAGTATAGAGTGCTTATTAGTTTCTTGAATTTACTTATAGGAAATCCATCAAAAATATGTGATTCCAGCCTCTACCTCACCTCTCCCATGCGAGCATGAGTAGAAGGGTTTAGAACCACACTCCCAAAAATATTATGTTTATGATTTCTTGGAAGAAGATGTATGTTGGCCATCTTGTTTTTATTATGCTTGGAATATCTTAGAAGTGGATTTGTTGATTAGATCAGAGTTTTCGCATAACAGTAGATACAATTTAGATTCAACTCATATTTTCCACTATTGATTGTTTCATTTTGTCGATGATAAATAGGTATATTCATGTGGTGACTGTAGGGATGTTTTGATGTACAGGAAAGGGAATTTTGGAATTCCTCACCTTCTCTTATGAATCCCAAATTATGTCCAAAATGTTTTTTCATGAGATCATATTCCTAGACCACCGTGAGCATCTCTCCTAGTGCAAAACATGTCTTCCACGGTATCTGTTATGCTTCTTAACCTGCAAAGTAATACCGAACAGAGAATATGCAAAGAAAAGATACCCAGAACATAGAATAGCAATGATTTTATTACTCAGAGAGAAATGTTCACAGGCCTCTTCGAGGGGGCAACCTCCAATAGAGCAGAGCTCGATTACAAAACAAGACACGATACTCCTCGCAGGGAGTCTCTATCCTTTATATATGACTCATACATGCAATACCACGGGCCAATACCGTGGGTTTTATTAATACCGTTTATCTAATACTACCGCCCATTTACCCTCTATCTAATACTACCGCCCATTTGCAACTAACAGTGGTCCCGTCATTAATTGCGGGTTAACCACTTACAAATATTAATATGGGCTTTATTGAATCTTGACTATGACGTGATCCCATGACATAAATAAGGGGGTTAGGGTGGGACCCTAACATGCCCTCC
>APFE031115932.1:13933-40161 GCA_000404065.3 Pinus taeda
TATATGTGTTTTATGTGTTATTCTCTCACATTGTTTATTTTCTGTGTTTTAGAATTTGTATGCAGGTAATTTCTGTACAGGGTTAAAACCTACAATTTAAACATTCTTTAGGTTTGGAGGGGCCATCGGACGTAGTGGGCTCTACCAACCCTTCCCCGCAATATACAACATAATAAACCATAAATATGAGAATGTGTTAGTGTTTAATAAAAATTATGTGGACCATTGGTAAGATTTTGCAATGTGGGTTTGAAGGTCGCAGGTTCGACCCCGCCCCTGCTAATTCGACCTCTGACCTATTGACTTTGATTTCCATATGCATTGACTTTGACTTGCGTTGACTGCCATGTATCCTTTTGAGAAACTGCCACTTGGCCTGCAAAGGACTATTTTTTTTACCTGTTTGACAATAACTTCAAAACATATTTTCTCACTCATACAGAGGCCATTTTGGGAACTGAATATACTACCAAATCTGTGTGACGAGCCCTTCGACTTGGCGTACGTTTCATGAGTATCTAAGACTATAAATTTATGAGCATTTCAAGGATCCTCCTGGATGATTCCTCTCCACTAGAAGCTTTTGGACCACCAAAAGTTTGGTTTTAAGTAGACATGAGGTGAGGGTACAGCTCCCTCACCCTTTCGATCTCCATCTACCTTAATTTACTTAGATTCATGCCTTTGAGGCCCACTCGAAGATACTCAACATATCCATGCCTGGAAGTGTGGACCTTCCTATCTAAGATGGTATCTTCCTGTAATTCAATCATACATTTAGGTGAAAAATCATCTATAGTTGGAATTTGAGCATTTTCCTCTGGATCCATGATCATAGGATGTTAATACAACTTCAAATTTTCAACATTTACGACTGAATATATGTGCATGTATGGAGGGAAATTCAACCAAAATGCATTGTGTCCAATATTTTCAACAATTCTAAAAGGACCATACATAATAGGTTTCAAATTTTTACCTTCACCTTTCATCCTTTCTTTTCTGATGTGTATCCATGCTTTATCACCAACCTAGAAGTGATGATCCACCTGATGCTTGTTAAGGCACATTTTGCACTTTGCCTAGATTTTCTTCAATTGATCATGCACTACTTCATGAATATTTTGGATTCTTTGAATGAACTTGATTGCTTTGTCAGCATATCCATGTCCATCCTCCTCAGCTTATTTACCAAACATGAAGTCCATTGGTGATTTTGGTAGGTACCCAAAACATGTCTCAAAAGGATATCTACTTGTAGAAGAATGCAAGGCCCGATTGTAAGCATCCTTGACATAATGTAAGGATTCATCCCACAACTTAGAATGCTTACTGCAATAGCCTCTGAGAATATGTACCATTGTTCTGTTCACCACCTCTATTTTCCCATCTGTTTGTGGATGAAAAGTTGTGCTCTTTTTCAACTTAGTGTCCATGAGTCCCCACAAAGTGGACCAAAACTCTCCCATGAAATGAGAGTCTCGATCTAAAATGATAGAAGTAGGCAACCCAAAATGAACTCATATATTTTGAAAAAAATTATGCAGTCTGTTCCGTAGTAACTTGCTTTTTACATGGAACAAGAATACACATTTTGATAAATCTATCAACCATAACATATAAATAATCACGCCCTTTTCTATACATTGGAAGTCCTCCTACAAAATCCATAGGTAAATTGTCCTATGGACAAGAAGGAACTGGAAGTGGCATATACAAACCTAACTTTCTATTGCGTGGTTTTATTGTTGAACACATGACACAACCTTTGATGTACTTAGCAATTGTTTCATTCATTTGAGGACAATATCAATACCTTTGTAGCTGTGCCACTATCTTACCTACACCAAAATGCCCTAAAACAAAAGAAGAATGTCCTTCCCTGATCACATGCACTCTTTCTCCATGTGGTATGCACAACTTGCCAAGACGGTACAATAACCTGTCATGAACATGATAATTCACTTCTTCCACTTGAGCACCATGAGTTAGTAATTCATAAACATCTTTGAAATCAGTGTCTTCAAGATATTGTTCAATGTAACTTTCATGTTCTAAAGAACTATTTTTGAAGAATAACTGAAGCATTCAAAGAAGGTCTTGATAACATATCAACTACTTTATTGGTGGTACCTTTCTTATATTAGATTAATAAGTGGAATTACTGCAAAAACCCCATCCATCTATAATGTATAGAATACCACAACTTAGTTTGAGATTGAAGGTACTGAAGTGGTTGATGATAGGTATGAATCACTATTTCTTTGCCCATTAAGTATTGCTTCCATTTTTTAACACTTTCCACTAATGTATATAATTCTTTATCATAAGTTAGATAGTTAGCAACTTCTTTAGAAAATGTTTCTAAATGAAAACAAATAGGCTTTCTTTTTTGCAATAACACTTCACCCATTGCATACCCACTAGCATCAGTTTATATTTCAAATGGTTGTTGAAGGTCTGGTAAAGCCAAGATTGGATTTGTCACAATTTTCTACTTTAAAGTATCAAATGATTTTTATTGTTTTCCTTCCCCACTAAAAGGAGAGTTTAGAACTTGTTAAAGCATAAAGTGATGGTGCAATAAAAGAGAAATGAGAAATAAACTTCCTCCAATACTAAACTGCACCCGAGAAACTTCTAACTTCCGTCACATTTTGAGATCTTGGCCACTTAATGATTACATCAATTTTAGCTGGATCTATTTTAAGTTGAGCTCCTCCAACTATGTAACCAAGATATACTAAGGAATTTTTCCCAAATTCACACTTAAAAAGTTTGAGATATAGTTTCTCTCTTTGCAACACATCCAAAACATGTTTTAAATGTTTTACATGTTCTTCCAAACTTGAACTAAAAATAAGAATATCATCTCGATAGACTATGACAAACTTATCAAGAAAGCATGAAAAACATCATTCATCACTCTCATAAAAGTTGTTTTAACATTGCATAAACCAAACGGCATAACCAACCATTCATAAAGCCCTTGTCTAGCCTTAAATGCAGTTTTCCATGTATCATTATCTGTAATATGAATCTGATGATAACCAGTTCTTAAATCCAGTTTTGTAAAGTAAACAACATTCTTTAACTAATCAAGAAAATCATTGATTCTAGGAAGAGGATACCTTTTCTTAATGGTGATTTTATTTAAGTCTCTAAAATTAACACACAACTATCTTTCTTAGGGACTAATAAGATCAGTGATCCACATGGAGAAGCACTAGGTCAAATGAAGCCTTTATAAACCAATTCCTAAATTTGTTTCTTAATTTCTTCATTTTCTATGACTGACATACAATACATGCCAATATTCAGAAGAGGGGCGTCAAATTGTAATTGAATCTCATGTTGTATTTCTCATTTTAGAGGTAAACTTTTTAGTTCTTTAAAAAATTATTTCTAAGAATCTACTACATAAATCACATGATCTTACATTTGTCGACGCGTTTCGAACCAACTAGTGTGGTTCATCGTCAAGACAAGTTGAAGAATCAGATCTAGGCTGTAAGTTAAATAGTTAGAGCAGGACCTTCAACGGCTATATTTGACTAGACAATGGCTAAATTGATCAACTAACTGCTAATCTTGACTTGGAAACGGCTAGCAGGATAGGAACACCTTAATTAAAATTAAAATAAGTTAAAGGTAAATTCAGATTCAGTTAAATTAACCATTTCAAATTTGTTTTAATTTTAGAGTTTAAGAAAATCTTGTTGTTAGGATTGCTATAAATAAATTTAAGTTTTAATATAGAAAGAATTTATAATTTATTTGATTTAAGAGTTTTATTCAATTTATTAATTTGTTAAAAATAAAAAATAAATAAATAATAACTAAAAAAATAAAATAAATAATAAAATAAAAATAAAAAATAAAATAAATTAAGATAAAATATTATTGTTAGAATTGTTGTTTTTAAAGTTTAATATAATGAGAATCTATATTTCAAATCACAAGAAAAAAAAAATTGAAAATATATCAACAAACCCTCAAAGGGGAACAGAGAACTATGGTAAAAAAGGGGTTAAAGGATAACAAGGGGAACCTAAGAACAAGCAATAAAAAACGAGAGGGGTGGAAGGGAAGAACACGACTAGGAAGCATGGGCTGGGACCCAGCAGCTACTAATCTTCCAGTCGTCCTCTCTATTAAGATTGCTCGACCGAATTTCAATTTCAAGGGCTTCCCTAAATTTTTGGTGATGGAATTGTGAAACCCTAGCAATGACACTGGCCTCTTCAATACAAACATGATGATTGGTTTTCTCTGCATGCTCTGCAAGTGCAGAAGACTTGGTTCTCCTATGTTTAAGGTCAGTTGCGTGCTCATTAATCCTCTGATTAATAGAGCGCCCAGTTTCACCAATATAGGGGGTCCTGCAGGAGCAAGGAATAATATAGACCCCCTTCATGTCCTTGGGGTCGATAGGATTGCTTGTTCTTAGGTTCCCCTTGTTATCTTTTACCCCCTTTTTTACCATAGTTCTATGTTCCCCTTTGAGGGTTTGTTTATATATTTTCAATTTTTTTTTTTGTGATTTGAAATATAGATTCTCATTATATTAAACTTTAAAAATAACAATTCTAACAATAAGATTTTATCTTTATTTTACCTTAATTTATTTTTATTTTTATTGTTTTTTTATTTTATTTTTATTTTATTTTATTATTTTTTATCATTAAATTATTATTTAAATTATTATTATATATATATATATATTATATTTTAACAAATTAATAAATTGAATAAACTATTAAATAAAATTAAATTATAAATTCTTTCTATATTAAACTTAAATTTATTTATAACAATCTTAACAACAAGATTTTCTTAAACTCTAAAATTAAAACAAATTTGAAATGGTTAATTTAATTGAATCTGAATTTAACTTTAACTTATTTTAATTTTTAATTAAGTTGTTCCTATCCTGCTAGCCGTTTCCAAGTCAAGATTAGCCGTTAGTGGGTCAATTGAGCCATTGTCTGGTCAAATATAGCCGTTAAAGGTCCTGCTCTAACTATTTAAGTTGCAACCTAGATCTGATTCTTCAACTTGTCCTGGAGATGAACCACACTGGTTGGTTCGAAACACATTAACAAATGTAAGATCATGTGATTTACGCCGAAGAATTTTCTCATAAACTTGATATGGATCACAGAAGCCTCAACTCAACAAAAGAATGTACTATTTCAACCAAATTGTCCTTAAACTGAGAATCACACCCTTGAAAAGCATCATACTTATCTTTAGGTTGTTCTTTAACAAACATGAGAACATACTTTTTACTTGAATTTATGAGTATTTTCATTTGACTAACATTGATTAAATCCAATCTTGTCTTAATTTTGTGTGCCCTAACAACATATTTAGATCCATCTTCAAAGAGATGATACTTATTCTTCTTTCTATGAAGTATGGCATCTCAGTCATAAGGATAAGGACTACCCAACACAACTCCAAATATATCTAAAGCAATCACATCTAGCTCAACCTCATCAACAAAATTAGTTGCAATTGCAAACCGTAATCAACATTGTTTTGTGACTTGCACATGAGTGTTTTCTTTCAACCATCCTAATGGGTATGTTTTTGGATCATTTTAGTTTCCAATCTCAATTTCCTTACTAGTTCCTCATATATTACATTTTCTTGTGATCCACTATCGAATAATGTATCTATCTTAGTGTGCTTGGAAATAATCCTGATATGAAACAATTCAACTCTCTTCTTTTCTTCAATCACATCATTAGATTTTGAAGAATATGTAAAACAAATAGAACTAGAGATAGATTCAGAAGGATTACCTGTCATACCCATAGCAGTTATTTTGTTTTCATCACCGAAGTCGAATCCCAAGTCTTGTTGGAATATAGCATTAGCTTTCATCTCACCCTTCTTCTTAAGGAACTTCTTTGGCTTAAGTTCTTGATGAATCTTCCAACACTTGAGGTCATCATGTCCGACCTTTTGACAATGAGTACAAGTAGGCCTTTCGCCTTATTTCTTAGTTGTTTCCAATTTCTTCCCTTTAAAATTGCACTTCCATTTGCCTTCTTTGGAATCTTTGTTCTCTGAATCCTTGAATGGTTTCTTTGAAAATTTTGATTGAAAAGGTCTGCCAACTCATTCAATATGAATGGCTTGTACACACATTTCATCAAAGTCGGTTGGATTAAACATACACAATGTATGTTTCAAATAAGAATGCAAACTTCCAATATACTTCAACAAAGTATCCCATGTGTCTAATGGAACATTAAGTGCTAATGCATTTTTCCTAAATTCTTATGTAAACTCTTGCACACTTTGTCCTTCACCTTGCCTTAAATTCTACCAATCCATTACATCTAGTTGAAAATATCCTAAAGGAAGAATTTCTTTCTAAGATCTTTGACAAACTTAGACCATCAAGCAATAATTTTACCTTTATGCTTCAAATCTAATTAAGTTTTACTTTCCCACCAAATTAAATTTGTTCCCCCATTCTAGGTATAGCTAACTTAATTTTTGTAGATTCATCAACAATATTATGAATTCTACAACACACCTCAAGTTTCTTTATCTAGTTATCTAACTTTTCAGAATTCATTCCACCATCATACATTGGAAACTCAAACTTAACATCAAGCTTCAAAAAAGGAGATTTCTTTTTATTATTTTGTGACTCTGAATCTAAATAGGAATGATAAGAGAATAAGGAAGAAGAAGAAGAAGATGGAGATGGAGTAGAAGGAGGTTCATTACCATCAGCTTTTTCCTTGCCACTTTTCACTCTCATGCCTTTAGAAGATGAAGTTGCATCTCTAGTCTTATTGTCTTCGTAAAGTTCTGCAATCATCCTTTACATATTAAGGAACATCTACTAAAATTACTCCTCACTCTTTGTCTCGAGAGCTTCTCCTCCATTTGAACCTTCCATCTTTTATTATACTTTCCTCTTTCCAATATTTCTATTTATCTCTTCAAGTTTCACTTCTCCACGTCGCAACCTAGATCTAGTCAACATTCACATTGGAAAATATACTGCTTATACATGATCAACATTGCTCTGATACAAAAATATGATCCGAAAACACAAAATTGACTATTTGCTCAATTTATTCAAATATTAACTAAGGTTTATTTTATGTGAATGAATGAGAGAAATTGATTTTTAAGTGCCTTTAAACATAAACTTGAAATATGAAAACAAGCATGAACAACAAAAATAAGAAACAAACACAAGATATTTGATGACGGAGTTCATCCCTCATGGACTACATCTCCTGGTCCGCTTCCAAGTGGGTGTCTGATGTATTAAAAATGCTCATAAGTCTCTTTACATCAAATTTCGCCATTTTGGATTGTGCACACAGGCATAAATGGATACTATCAAATGATAAGCCTTTGCCTTAGCTCTGCAACGCAACTTACAAATTTCAAAAAGGCCCAATATTGGCCAAGTTATGCCTCAAAAGGAATTTTACAAGCACAAATAACATAGGTTCTTGAACTTCACAATGCAACTCCTTGGCTAATAACGTAATGGAAGTTCTTTTTATAATGTCCATGGGAGGTCCTAGGGTCAAACCCGTGGGCCTTCGTGATCAATTTTGTTTTACATGGAAAATTGTTACAACGTAATTCAATATATGGCTATCTTTATAACATAATGGTATTACAAAGAAAATACGTGCCATATATATAATATATGGTCTATTCAAAGGCTCGACGGTAATGCAAATTAATCTCTATACGCCACATAACTTTTAGTTGATAACCAAACTTTGGTTAATACATATAGTCCAATGGTGACTTAATGTTTCAATCATCGTGGAACTTTCATATGGTTTAACATTGCTATTGGTTATATCATATGGTCTACGTGCTAACTTTGTAAGTCTATTGGAGTGGCATTTAAACATTTGTTGGGTTTGGCGGGGCCGTTGGATGTGGTGGATTCAGCCAACCCTTCCCCTCAATATACAACATAATAAACCATAAATATGAGAATGTGCTAATGTTTAATAAACAGATGCATGGAGCATTGGTAAGATTTTGCAATGTGGGTTCGAAGGACAAAGGTACGACCTCGACCCTACCAATTTGACCTCTAACATGATGACTTTGACTACCACATGAATTGACTTTGACCTGCGTTGACTACCATATTTCCTTCTAAGAAACTGCCATTTCCCCTACAAAGGCCCATTTTTTTTCCTATTTGACAATAACTTCAGAACGTGTTTTCTCACACATACGGAGGCCATTTTGGAAATTGAATATATTGTCAGAATCAGCACGATGAGCTCTTCAACTTGGCATTGGTTTCATGAGCATCTGAGACTGTAAATTTCTAAGCATTTCAAGGATCCTCCTATATCACTTTAATATGCCTGTTTTTTAGTTTAAGACCCAAACACCTGCCCCTGGCTCCTTCCTTACTAAATGCCCCATCAAAATCCATATTCCAAAGGGCTTCATCCTCTTCATCTTCTACTCCAGTATTAAATTTCACATCCTCTCTTTTTCTTGATTTACTTTCCATATATGGCATTTCTTCTTCTAAACATATATCATTATACAGAATGAAAGCATCCATGTCTGAATGCACAGAATAAAGTGGGTAATTATTAGGTTTGGCTTGGCTTCTTACCATATATTTCATCAATGTTTCCCTGTACAATATCCTTTGTTGACCAAAGACATGAATAGTTTCATAGGACATGTCCATCTCTAAGGTACCCTGTAATTTCCCCCCCCAAGATCTTAATAGGAGCATTCCATATTCACGAGTTATGTCAGCTACAACAATATTGATGACCACACTCTTTACTGGGATTTGGGCCATAGTCACACATAAATACTTGACGAGACCCAAGCATCTAACCTTTTTAGAATCAAAAGAGTAAAGGTCTTTATAGGGTCTTGTTATATTCGATCCCATCGTTTCCATAATGACTCTAGGCACAAGATTGTGTGAAGCACTAGAATCCAACATGGCATTATGAAAAATATAGTCATTAATGTTTAGACTAACATAGAATGGTGCCACATACCATCCTGTGACTTCCCTTCAACTTTAGGCCCGAATAATAATTTAGGTTGGTCGTCACTTAAGTTAATTGTGTTTATTCCCTTCCTTATCTTTAGTGCCTTCATGAATTGAGTTCTATACTCATTCTTGTTAATCAATTATGTCAGAGGAACAAAAATTTTAACCTTGGCTAATTCATTTTCAATACTGAAAAAAGTTTGAGATTTATCTACTTCTTTAATACTTATATCTTGCTTTTGAGAAAACCTCTTTTAGGGAGTCATCCTTTGTCTGGCTGGTGGAAGGTGTATCACTTGAATCTTCTAGGGAGGGTTTGTTGCAGCCTTCTTGTTTCTCAAATTTTGTTGGTTGTGTACTTCCATAATAGCATTTTGATGTCCTTTTCTATAATCATCTGATTCTGCAGGGATGACTTCTTGTTGTGATAACAAGAACAAATATTCTTCCTCCTTCGTTAAGAAAATAGTATCTAATTCTCCTTCCCCAAAAATATTAATCTGATTCTCTTCAAGGTCATCTTCTATCTCATTTTCTTCATCTGCATAATTCTCCTAAAAAAGAGGTCTAATTTGTTGTTGATCGGTTGGGGCTCTTTTCTCTCTTTGTTTAATTTGGGGTGGGTTCCTTATTAAGTTAGTATTTCTAATCTGTGGTCCCCCTTATGGTTCTCTTGGTGGAGCCATGTCAGTCAAACTCATCCTTTCCATAATCATTTCCATAGTTCTAACTAAGGTGTCTATATATGCATCTGATGAAGAGGAACAAGGTTCTTCTTTCATGGTCACTCTTCTTTCAACTTTTAACTTTGCTTTTTGAGCTAACAAATTTTCTTCTACGCTAACAACATTTCTTTGCATTTCTTCTAAGGTAGCAAGATTCCTCTCTCTCAATTGATAAGCCATATCAACATCAAAACCATCTGGAAATCGAATTACAGCTAGCCCTGGTGGAGGTTGTATTGTTGTTGGAATATAATTGTAAACATTGTTAAATCTAGTGCAATAACCCTGAACTGTTTCACTAGGAGCTCTCCTTAGACTCTCATATTTTTCCAATATCTTCCCATCTTGAAAGAAAGCTTCAGTGAAATTGTGGTAAATCTACAATACTACCCGTTGGCAATCCCTTGAACCATTTTTTAACTTCCCCTTCGAAACTTTGTGCAAAGAGCATCATTTTCACATCATCATCGTCAAGTTCTTGTAATTCTGAGAAGTCATTCATCTTGTCTTTGTGTTGTTGTATTCTTATAGGCCCAGTGCTATCAAATTGAGGAATGCATTGTGCATAACCTTGTGGCATGGCATGCAGTTGTGCTGGTAAAACCAAAGGGGCATAATGAGTTTCCATGACTGGAATAAGAGAAGAGGAGAAAATTGTGGTTGTGCTTGATGTTAGCGGTCGTAAAGAAGGTGGAATTATGACTTGCTAAGTTGGTATAGAAGGATTCTGGATGGTATATGAAATGGGAATAGTGGTGGAAAGAGAAACCACAGGAGGGGTTGATGATGAGGCAAAAGAAGAAAAGGTAGCTTATTGATCTGCAAATGGTTTCTAAGAAGCTTGATTCAACTTAGTCACCAAATATTCAAGTTTTTCAAACTGTTGTATAGCTTCTTTATCAGAATCTAAAAGGACAGGTTGATGTGCTGAGATATATGGTTTCAAAATATTTTCATCAAAGGCTATCTCAGGAACAAAGCTTTCTGGTTTGTTTCTAAAAAGACTATGCTAAAAGGGTAAGTTAATTTCAATATCCTCAACAGTTATTAAACTTTCTGGAATTGAATTAGCTCTTAGAAAAGGACTATTGCTTGCTTGGATATTTTTAAAACTCTTCTTCCTAATCAACTTCTCAAGATTACTTACAATTTTAGGTGGGTTAGGATCGGGGTGGGATCTGGTGTATATTTTCCTGGGAGCCAAATCTTCAAACAAATTATTTACAGCTAGGTATATATACAAATTTTGAGTGCTAAATCAACCTAAATAGCTTCTACTTCACTCTCACCCACAGGAAATAACTTTGGAGCTCTAAAATCAATATTTACTAGGGAAATATTTTGCTTTCTAGGTCAGTGTCCCTATTGTGGTCGCCAAAATGTTATCACTTTGTAATTTCCCTAGGTTGAGGAGAGAAACCAAGAGGTAACCACAAAACCACTTTTAAATCAAGGATCTAGCCCTTCCAACTTCAAAGAGGGATCTCTCTGTATGATTTTATATTTCTGTTTTTAAGATCTTAGGCTAGTTATTTAAGTTCGAGTTGGGTTTTTCAAAAGTTTCGTTAAAAGATGCTGGAAATGACCATTGGGCGTGGAGTCATAAAATTTTGAGTAATAAATTACAAAAATGACAGAGGAATTGTAATAGGGCAAGGTAGGAAAACACTTGTATCCTTTAAGACATTTATGGTGTGAATGAGATGAATCATATTTAGGATCAATTTAAATATAGAGCATACAAAGATGAAATCTATACTTAAATATCAGAAGAAAAAAATGATATTTTTAACAAGCCAGAGCAGACTACACTTAAGAAAATTTGTCCCTTAATCTTCTTGCAACAATAAAGAGGGAAAAACATATGGAAACTGAGAAAAAGAAACAGTTTTACATGAAAGAACACATTACCAATTGCTTGACACGGGAATCCTGGAACAAACTTTCTCTGTATTTTCGTAAATTCATCACTTTGAGTACAATCCATAGTTTACATCATTGTACAACTCTTTCTTCATGCATAATCCAACCCTTACTAGGTCTTATTGCAAAATATTTATAGACTTTCTATTGAACTAACTTTGGATTCCCAAAAAGAAATTAATTACAAAATAATATCTAACAAAATTACGTATATTTCTGAAACATAACTAGAAAATCGGATTTTTTGACAAATTTGGTTGTTTGTTGAATATTTAGAGGAAAATTGTTGTTGACTGTAGTTGTCTTCCGAGAAAAATCTGAACAATAAACTAAAGATAAAAATAAACACTGGAAAACTGCAAGAAATTTAGAACTGCTGGAAAATCCTTAGCCTTTAAAACTGGAAATTGTTTTATTAATGTTGATCCATTACCTTTGAATCTGGAGTGGTTGTAGTTGTTTTCATACAATATTGTTGACTATCCATTCCAAACTACCATCCCTCTTTTCTTGAAATTCAATAGCTTTCGACCCATCCATCTGTTAACTCTCTGTATGGTCTTATCAAAGAGGTTTTTGCCTTATTGTTTTACGTACTTATCAACCCCTTGAAATGTTTCTCCTTTGGCCTTTGTTTTGGTATATAACCGAGCCAATGAATCTCAGGTCAACGCTATATCGAAGCCCCTTTAGAATGTAATTTAACATAAATTTCCGCTTTTATCCAAGCTCCCTTTGTTTTATCCCTTCCTATGTTTCTTTGCCATAAGACTTAGGGCTATGACCTACCACTAGCCTTGAGGTGCTAAGGTATTTTGTTTGCTTTAGGGGCTATTTTCCATTGTTAAATGCTTTAGGGCCTAATTTCTTTAAGTTTTAATGACCACAAACCAACCCCAATATCAGAGCCCCCTCTGATCAGAATCTTTTTAAGTGGCCAGTGTTACAAAGCTCTGATATCCTCAACCTTCGATACGTCAATCTCCAATATAACATCATCACTGCCAACTCACACCTTATGAGTGGTGACACATGTCACCCTGATCTTCCCCCTTAGGACATGTTGTAGTGGTGACAATCACCCTCCAAAATTTTTCCTTAGCTTTGTTTTGGAGCCTCCCTACCAACCTTTCACAACAGCATGTCTTGCCTTGTTAAGTACAAAAGATTCATTGATTTTCTTGTAGAATGACATCCTATCCATCAAAACTTCTTGCATCCCCCTCATAGGTTGTTTCACCGGACTTGGTCCAGCTACAAGTTGAGTAGCTTCCTCAAGAAATCATGCAATTCTGGAGGGGAGCTAGCCTTCCCTCCAAAAATTGTGTAATTTTGTCTGGCATCCTACTGAGCTCCATAATTGCACAAATCTACCTATCACTGTTCATTGGAAAAATTTTGAAATTCCTCCCAGCAGGACTGCTCAGCACAGAAATTGCGAAACTCTGGGCAGCAGTCAGCTGCTTTGCATAGAAATTGCGCAATTCCTCTAGGCGGCCAACCTAGCTACCTCCCAGAAATGCACATTGTTTCCTCCCAGCTGAGCAGACTATTGCATGTGTAGTTGAGTTGAATGGTTCCCTCTGGGACCAAGCAAAATTGATTTGCATGCATGGGTTTCTTCTCCCAAGGTAGCATGTAAAGGCATCCCTTTATTCAGGGATCTATTTTTAGTAGATGGAGGTTACATGCAAGGATGATTTCAGAAACCTCCCACCAAATGTCGCTTTTCCTAAATTTGTGGCATGCATGTCACAACCTCAATTTTATCAAAATTCATCAATTGAATGCTGCAAAGCTCATTCCTCATATCAACCTTGCACCTCTGATATCCCACATTGCATATAGGAGTTGTCGGCACATTCAACTCAATTTTTTGGGGTAAGCCCGCCTTTCATGTCTTATGTTGCATTTATGTCACTTTTTGTGTTTCGCTTTGTGTGATTGTTGTCTGCTTAATTTCAGTGAGCGCTTGATGTCGTTTTGATGCATGTTAGCTTGTAGAAGCACCATTTCAGTTTTTGTTCACATCTCACTGTTGTCGCATGCATGACACTATTTTAGCACGGACAGTCATCGTTGTGGTGATTCACTTCACATGCATGCATGCTTTCCCTTTTTTTGAATCCTGCACTTATTGTTTTCATGTATGATCATTAACTCTTGTTTTCGCTCATCTCACCATGCATTCAGAATTCTCATGTTTTCAGTCACCTATCAGTCAGACTGGGCTGCCTTGTCCCGGCCGTGCCTTACCTGGGTAGCACTGTGCATCTTCAAAAGAAAAGGGTCTACTTCCCTCCAAAAATTGTGCAAGCCTAACCCAGCACTAACCTCCAAGCTTGCATTGTGTAATTCTTGGAGGCAATGTCCTGTTGGCCCCAGAAACCGGGCAATGAAGTTTGTTGGTTACATGTCACTATTGACTAAAATTGTGCATTGAGCAGTTTCAGTCCTTAGCATGCCAGGCTAGACTATGCATTGCATAGTTCCAGTAGTCAGTTAGCCTCTTGATAGCCCGGACTGTGCCTTGCACATTTTTGGCATTTAGTCTCCCGACCTCCTTGTGGAAATTGTGCAACCTTCATGATCATTCACACAGGTATGTTGCAAGTTAGTTCTCAAGTTTGTTTTGGTTTTCCACTGATAGATTTATTGCCATGAGTGTTTCCATGTCTCCAGGTATCACAGGTGTTCATCTACCTCTCAGCAGCACAGGTACAATGGTTTCCAGGAGAGCAGAGTCAAAGACACTATTCATAGCACACTTGGGGATGCAGTCAATCAAGTGTCTATGAACTTCCCTACCCACGAAGACATCAAGTTGTTCATAGACAAGGACATCAAGATAAAATGGCAGTAGCATCACAACAAGAAGCACCATCAGCAGTAGCTGAAGGTAGCATACCTGCACGCAACGAATGCGAGAGGAAGGTTATTAACAACACAGAAGAGGAACAAAGTTGCAAGCTTGTTGGATTTGTGGGCCCTAACCCAGGTTCAGCGTTGGTCAGCTAAACAAATTCCTATACTACTATCCCTTTCAGCATCATCTCGTGGAGTGTAGACGAAAGTATCACCTGAAGCAGTATGGGGGGATGCTGGAACCAAGTTTCTGCACCCTGAGATGGTCGTGATGTCAGTTATACCCCCTACTCTTGCCTTCGTGTAGGTCGCTCAGCCTTAGGTCTTATTGATCTAACCTTTATCCTGCCTTTCAGTACCTTCGCGAAGGTGTATGATTGACCTGCACACAACCCTAACCAGTGGTTCAAGTACTTTCACTCTCCTATGAAGATGTATTGTATAGGTTCCCAAGTTATCTCAAGTGATTTACTTATTCTACCAATCAACTACAGTTATCGTCACGTAAACTGATATTTTTACTTGCATTCAGTTAACAAATATAATCACATACATGCGCGCATCAAATAAACATTGTAATATAAACCCAGATCGTAATGCAATATAATCAGATGCATTAACAGAGATTAAATACACAATAATTGCAAAATACTTCTCTTTATTAATATCTCCAGTTTACTACAGACTCTATCCACCCTATGCACATAGCTGCAAGGGTTTGCACATTCAGCTGCGGACTTCTACCCTAGGCCTCTGCACACTCAGCTGTAGAGCTTCTACCTATGCTAAGACCCAAAAACACTTAGACTTCTCCAAGCTAGATCACTCTGTAGAAACCATCTCAACTCTACTTCACTACTAACTACTTAGAGCTTACTTACTTAGCTTATTTTTATACAATCCCATGGTCTGCGGACCATGGGTAGATCTTTACAGCCAACTTGAAACTTTACAAAATAAGGGTGGAAAACCCTTTATGACTCTTGACACCTTCACGCTCCGCGACCACAAAATGCGGAAACTTTACAAATTTATTACAAAATTGTCCCAAAACATGGGCTTTTAGCCCCAAAAATTCTCTTGGGGGAACCCGTTCCCAACAGGCCCCCAACACAAACATGGTGACTCACCCTCAACTCACTCTGTGGGTGCGAAGACCTCCCATATTGACTGTATGACTTCCACCTTGGCGGTACACTGCGCAGCCGCCTACTTCACTTCTTCAACCAATTTTTTTGTTGTTGGTCCTGAACTGTCAACCTGAAGCTTCTACTGAGTTGCCTGCAGACTAAAAAGCTTGCCTTCGATGGAGGCCATGACAAAATAGGCCTTGTCCAACCAAGGCTTCAAGTGCACCTTCAACACTGCCTCTTTGTGCTAAGCTTCATCTACCTAATCCTTCAGTGTTTTGGCTTCCTACAGCTTTGCAAGTCTCTGTGTGAGGGCAACAATGCACGTTGTTCCTTTCACCTCGTTGTAGCGCTGACACAGTTCTTGCACCTCTGTCTCTAGCCTCTATACATTAGGATCTTTTTGCAAACTGGTCAGTACTTCAAAACATTGTTCAAACAGCCTTGTGCAGTCTGCTGCTGCACTGTCTACTGTCGTCATCGCCTCTGTGACAGCGATTGTGTGCTGCTCCTTTACTTCCAGCAGAGTTGAAAGCTGGGCCTTCAACTGCAACTCTGCAATCAGGAGGTTCAGCTCTAGCTGAACCTTGGCAAACTTTTTGCAAGCATCGCGCACCCCCGTAGCAAGTTTTCGAACATGCACCTCTACCAATTCTCCCTCAGGAATGGCCAACTTTGGGACCATTCGACATGCTTCCTCTACAACTTGAACTATGTGCTTGTTTCAGTGGGTTACGTCATTCATGGTGGCGATGGCAGAGTCTCGTTGTAGGGACATCTATAGATCATTAATCTTTTGTTCACTGATCACCTACAAAGCATGTTGTTCGTAGACCCTCAGCTCTGCGATCACCCCATCCTACAGTAGGTGGAGTGCCTCGCTAGGAAGCACTGCCAAGTTCAGACCTACTCCCTTGAGGCTGCTCACAGTGGTCCTGTCAGCTTCGATCTCTATGGTCATTGCTCCCTCTGGCAGCACTATCGCTGGGAGTCCTTCGCGTGCAGCATCCTGGTAGCTTCTAATGTACCAATGGCGAGGCTAGTGGATGTTGCGTCGGTCTGTGATGCACAAATCTGCATCTCATGTAGACCCGTCTAGATGGCCCCCAATGCTTGTTGATGTTGCTGCTCGAACAACTGTAGTACCTCTGCGATGACATTCCGCACTGTATCTCCAATGTCATTCAAATCTCCCTCTATTAGGGCAATTAGGTCCAGCGACATCTTACTAGCCTTGGATTTCTTCCATGACCCAACTTTTTCCTATCATCTTGGATACTTGATATAGAATGACGTCGTCTACGGGTCCACTCCACATTGCTCTGTCTGCTCATCTGTTTCTTCCTCTGTTTCGGGCGAGGGCAACCTCAGACCTTTGTCAAAGTCACTCTCTGCTTCGCCTGTCTACTCTTCCGCCTGTTGTGCGGCATCGCACTCTATCTAGGCCTTGTCATCGGCCTCCTTCCTCCTCTTCTCAACCAGCTACACCATCTTGAGCTTGGCCTCCTCCTTTTTGTGTTGTGTGGTATACTTGCTCAATCCCACTGCGGAGTCTAAGGCAATACACCACTCTGTCGGCCAGTGACTAAGAGCTGCATCAATCACATCATCAGGTTCCAAGTAAGGAAAGTTATGCCACTTTTTCTCAAGGATCTTCCATGCCCTTATCAATACGCGGTGAAGGTCTACCTTGAATTCCACGTACTCCTACAGTTTTTCAAAAACAATGGTGACAATCACGGCTTGTAGTTGATAACCATGTGTATATTCATTTCCATCAAGATCCAAAAGATTTTTGCTATCCTTGATGCACTGAGCATTCTTGGTCACCCATAACGAAGTATACTTCGCCCCTTCTGGTAGGTTTGGCGTGACTAAGGGGATTGACTGTCTTCAGTCAACTCCCAAGCTACCAGCACAATGGATAGCAAGAGGCACACATAGTGGAAGGTCTTGCTAAGCTCCTGTGCCTCACAATAGTTTGCAAGGAACTCACCACAGAGATAGTGTGCCCAATTAAATTGAACTCCTTTTGCGCATTGGGCTGCTAGAGCAATGACAGGTGCCAGCACTTCATCTGTGTGACACTTCTGCATAACTTTTCCTACCAAAATCTGCGTGGCCACCTTGACCGCAAGATCACAGATACTCGAGATGGCATAACCTCGCAGCTTCTTAACGAGCTTAAATTTCTCCTTCATGGTCTCTGCAAGGGTATGTTTACCACCTTTTCCGCCAAACATCATGGCCGGATTTTCCCCCCTATATGGCAGTCATGTGATGCTATGTATCAACATGTCGATGATGGGTATCAGCTCCTCCAGTGATAGACACCCATCATGCACCAAGAATAGCAACTACTTGATTACCAATAACGTAAGGGGTGTGTGATTGTAGTGTGGCACCCATAGCAGGTTGAGCAGACTTGCCTTGTCTACACCCTTGAGCCACTTCCATGGTTCCAACGCAGTCATCCCAGTGGTTGTGTGAACAACGCGTGCATTATCTAGTATGTCGCCAAGTGAGGGAACTTCTCAATTTCAGCTAAGTCCCACTCTTCCAATTTCAATAGCAGAACCTACCCCAAGCACGGTCCTTCAAAGACAATCTTTTCCGGCAGTAGAGGTATGTGCAAGGCAACCTTGCTTTCATCAATGTCCTTCGGCACCTTGGTATTTCCCTTGTGTGGAGGGACGTATTCGGGCAACTTAGTAATAGGGTCATAACCCTCGACTTCAACATCCTCCACTTCCACACCCATATCCTCATCATCCATCAGGATTTCCTTAATCTCTTCCTCCTTCGGTTCCAAGTTAATAGTTTTTCCCTTTTCCTATGTGGTGGGCTTGTCCTTCTGTGGGTTTCTTTTAGGCGATGTGCACACCAGTGTCACAGCCTAATTTCCTTTATTATCCTTTGCACTCTCCATGGTTAGGATAGGCTTTGGTCTAGGCATCTATGGTGACTTGGGGACTTTAGTTAGTACCTCTGCAACCTCCGGAGAAGCTCCCTCTGCCTCCATAACAACTTCCAGCACACCCCCCCTCGGTTGTCACTGCTTCGACATCCATAGCTTCTGATCCTAGGATAATGTCATGCAGGATGTTGTTGTCGTACTCTAGAAATTGATCAAACATTGGCCAGTCAATAAATTCTTCGAACAATGTGTGGTTCATGTACGTCTGAGAGCTCACCAACTTAATGCTCAAATGCCAAGTGTTCGTCATTAGGTAGCCACATGTACTTTATATGCCATTTTGAATTCAAATTTGACCATTCCCCCCAAAGTTGGTTCATTAATGCGAGATTTGCAGAAGATTTTCAAGGATCTTACCCATAAATGTTTTCTTAAATGTCGCCCCCCCGCTCGATTTGGCTGCATTCTCATCGTCAAATCATGAACAGTACTTTAACAGTCACTTTCCAACTGACCTACTCAGTTTTTCCTAGGGTAGCGCAACTCTCTCCGCGATGTTGCAAACCCTATGACATCTCCCCGTTCCGCGCAATCCTCCAATCACACAGTTTCCCAACCCAGGCAGTGTAGTTTATAGTCCCACACCTCCTTTCAGCTACCTGAAGTGCTAAGACTATGCTACCTACATATAGTCACCTGGCCTGATCACCGATGTATGGCCTCAATTAGCTGCCATTCACCTTTCCTGGGAAGGGATCTCCATTCAATTTAACCAACTGAACTACTCCACTGTCAATAATCTCCTTAATGACATAGGGCCCTAGCCAGTGCATCCTAAATTTCCCTGGAAATTTACCAAACTTTCTATCATATAACAAAACTAAATCATTTACCTTAAAGGTGTGCAGTTTAATGTGTTGATCATGCCATGCTTTTTCATGCTCCCTTTGTACCTGTTGGTGAAATCCATCCATAAACCTTTCTTCCTCAAGCTCGGCAGGCTACGTGAGCCTCTTTTCTAGGGCTTTGCGATCCGTCATACTCGTGAATGCCACTATGCACAAACTAGACACAATGTATTCCATTGGCATCACTGCTTCAACACCATATACAAACCTAAAGGGTGTCTGTCCAGTCAACTTTTTGCACATCGTTCGATAAGCCCATAGTACTACGGGTACAGGCAGGTCCCAATCATTTCACTGAACATTGCAAACCTTGGTCAGCACGTTCTCCAATACCTTATTGAATGCTTCCACTATCCCATTAGCCTGTTGTTATAGACATATTTGGGCACTGCAACCCCAATCACATATGTCCATAAACCAAGGGCTTCTAAACCCCTAAAAGTGTTGTTTCATACCCTAAAGGATCAAGGTCAACTGATTACATCATTTCCCAGAAGTGCTCCCTGAAAAACTACTCAGAACTAATCAAAGCTGGACCATACAGATTGCTCCATGCTGAGGGTGTGATGCATCTCACCTGTTACACACAGAGCGTGTGATGCATACTGAAAAGCCCTTCTGTAGGGTGTGATGAGAGAGAGGAGACAAATGGAAGAGGCAATTTGCTAGGTGGAAACCCATAGAATCTTCTAGAAACTACTCATATGACACTTGCCTCTCTGAATTCACCTAGGGATGAGTAAGAGATCATGAAATCTCTAAGTGGAACCAATAACTATCAGTGAAATGACACTAATCAAAATCCTAGAAGTTGACTCACCCCCCTACAAATATCTATATATGGTTTACTCATCCTAGAGATCCAGAGGCTGGAATTTTGTAACTTGTAAGGAAGTGTTGTTGGTTTCTCTCTGAGACATTGTATTGTTGGGTGATCTAGCTTTTCATGAGGTGAAGAGGGCTTTCATGCTAGGAGGATGGCATTGGATCAGACAGATGGGTTGTAATCCTCTCTTCTACTACTTCTATCAATAAATCTATTTAAGTTTTCCTCCATATACTTCTATATTTCTGAATCTTGTATTTGTGTATGCATTTGTATGGTTAATGTAAATTTGATTCTACATTGTTTATGGTTATAGATCTCTATGCTTTGATGGTATTTTGCTTCTTTGACTCTACAGGTGTTCTTTGAAGTGGGACAAGTGAGAAAGGAGTGGCAAAGCTCTATCAAAGGGGAGAGGAAACAAGCAAGGAGCCAAGCGAAAGACTAAGGTTGGTGCTCTCTGCTTCTCTCTCATCTATCTCTCATAAAGGAAAACACAAATTACTTTGAATTGTTTGTTTCTAAGATAGCTACCAGTCTTAATGGGACTAATAGATTTGAATAGACACTAGTTTTCCCAGAAACAAAATGGCGACTCCATTGGGGAGCGAATAGTTTGTTTGTTTGTTACTATTGTTTGATTTATAAATTACAGACAGAGCTTGAAGTTAAGCCAACTAGCCTTCGAACTGCTTTTGCTATGCAACTGCAAAGTAGATCAACACTACTTCAATCAATCTTCAGGTTGGTTTATGACCTGAACATCTAACTTGCAAACATCCTAACAACCCTGGTGGTAGCTCAATAACCTCATTAGATCAACCCCTATACTTTGTGTTTACTGCCTATCATAAGCTCAGCCTAAATCCCTTAACTTAGCTGCAAACTGTGGGTGAAAACCAAGCTCAGTCTTGTCCCTGGACCATCGCACTATCTCTCATTGGCAGTCTGGATGCATTGTAGCTCTTGTGTGCTGCAGGTGAGATGCATCCCTGTTTCCCTTAAGCACAGGTGTGATGATTGATTGAGACTGTTCCTCTCTCCAGATTTTGGTTTTTTTCTTCATTGTTTTCAGCTCTATTCAGTAGTTTTGTAGCCTATGATCAGTATATCACTGTTGAAACTCTCTTCCTTTACATTATTCAACCTCCATTGATAAGGAATTGTGAATGTTTTTAATGTATTTTTCATCATTTACAGTCTTCCTTGGCAAAGAGTAGCTTAATCGAACTGTCGTCTCTTGATTTGAAAGTGTCGCAACTGTCGTTTTCAGTCAATAAAAAGAGTGTCGTAAAGTCTTCCTCTTTTAGATAGTCGATTGGACTTTTTGCATTGTATTTGATTTGAATTATCAATTCTTTGAAGTGTCGAAAATAGTTTTCATTTAAAAAGTGAAAATGTCATCTTAGTCTTCCTTTCATTTTTTGAAAAGAAATTGCTAAAATTTCGCTTTGAGAAAAGTAGTTCAGATCTGTACTTAGTTTTCTTTTTGTCATTCTCACATTAAGGAAACTGAAAAAACAAATACATGCATGTGCATTTTCATTTAGACTGCATGCGGAAATTGATTTAGGAAAAGTGCATTTAGTGTGTGTTCTCTGCTCTATGTTGAAATAATTTTACTTTTCTTTCCTTAGTAGCTAGGATTTTCATTGCTAAAATAAAATAAATGATTGTTTATCATTTAGATTGCATATTTAGGAATTGTACATCTACATCACGCAGTGAACCTTGGAAGGAAAACTTCTTAAGAAAGATCAACTGTAAAATAAACCTCAATGAACATAAAAACGCGTTGGAATCTAACGTGCAACATCTAGAAGTCTAAGCTAGAGACGTATTCCGACGTCGTAAAGCCTAGTAACTATCGTTTTCATTGTAGGTTGGGTGATTCCTCCTCTTTGATACAAAAAGTACCAGTACGGACTTGTGCTCCCACATACCATCGAGTATACATTGGGAGACCACAATAAGCTGATATCCTTTATCTTTAGGAAGCCATGTCTGCCACCCTATCAATCGCAATGCACTCAACATAGTATTCGGGAAGATTGACTGCCGTACGTAAATTCCTCGGTAATTTTTCTATAATTTACCACCGAGTTGTATATTGCAGTTTTGTGGTTGGTTTGGTAATCCCTCTGTCTAGATTTCCAAAGTAGTCACTTTCATTCCTTTTTAGACTCCTTAAAAGAAAAGGTCCATCTGAGCACTTGTCACTTCAGGCTCATTAAAAATAAAAGGTAACTAGAGTCATCTTTAGCTTTTTCTCGACTCTTAAAAATTGAAAAAATCAATTTGTGTCAAAGTGTCATAAAATTTATTTTATTTAGAATAACATCATTATTCCCTTGTTGGTCGTAGGTTGAGAAAATGGAGTCCACCAATAAAGGATTTCCCCTTGGGGGGAATCGTAGTCCTTTCTCTTCTTGGGGAGATGTTGGTGCTCCACACATGGCTACATTGTCCCTTCCAAGACTCACAATTGGCTTGCCAGTATGGTTATTCTTGACCTCTATCATTCAAAAAACCGTGATTCCTCAGCAATCAAATCAGCAACCAGATGATACTGGAGTTTCTCCCCCACCTTCCACTTTGTTTGTTTCTCCCTCTCCTTCTTCCTCTTCGCTTGGTGAAACTAGTAACACTAAAAACCAAGTAACTGAGAAGAAGAAGAAGGGGAAGGAGAATAAGAAGAAGAAGCCAATAGTGAAAGGGGGCAATCATCCATTGTCTGCTGAAAATCCACACACTGCACCGTCCAAACCCAAATCTCCATGTGTCATTTGCAAATGAGACCACTATCATCGAGATTTTCCTTGCATCCCGCGGATCTTGAGAGACTGGTCTCCCCGCTTGCACAATCCGGTGTCTTCAACCTCTGTTGATCATGTTGAGAGTACACCATCAACTAGTGAAAATGAAGTCAATGGACAAAAAGGAAGATCTAAATTTCCTTCTAGATTATGTAAAGGGGATCATGCCCTCCAAAGTTGTCCTTTCTTGGACGAAGCTAAAAGAGTCTTGGATAACCATCCTACTTCATCGCAGCGACTTCCACCTGGATACAAGAAACTCATGCCAAGTCCATCACTAGTTGAAAATCCAACTAACACACCTCCATTGTTGGTCGAAACACCTATCATTGAAGATAAACCCTCTGAGTCCACACCAGACCAAAGTCAACAGGTTGAGATGGCAGTTGACCCAGTCTTGTCTTCAGAAGGTCCATCTTCAGATGATACAGTCTCCAAAGAGAATGAGAATGACACCATTCAAATTCTTTTTGTTAACACAGAGTCTGATGAACATGGGGGCAATCCACCCATTACTCTACCACAGGAGG
The DNA here is from genome assembly GCA_000404065.3 of Pinus taeda. Lineage (NCBI taxonomy): Eukaryota > Viridiplantae > Streptophyta > Pinopsida > Pinales > Pinaceae > Pinus > Pinus taeda. The sequence continues at coordinate 37,614 of APFE031115932.1, forward strand.
GAAGTTTCTCAGTTCAAGAGATTCATCTGGCCGTTTATTGGGTCCCTCCTCCGAGCAATTTTCCTTTGATTGCAATCTACTAGCGAGACCCCACCTACCATCTAATGTACCATTCCGAATCATATTACAAGCTTACAGAATGATCATGGCTGGCACTATCATAGATGAAGGGGCTTCTTGAGTATCCTTTCCTCAACTGCTTGGAAAGTGCTTGGTTCGTTATCATTTCTTCCTGAGATTCGAAATTTGTCAGGCTTCAATAAAGGAACCAGTCAACTGTTAGGGATCCTTCCAAATTTGGCTATAACTTTGAGAAGGAAAACCATTCATCTGAATGTGATGGTAATCCAAGGGCCTCTAGATTACAATCTACTCCTTGGGCGTGACTACATTTACAGCATGGGATCTATTGTTTCCTCACTCTTTCGGGTGATGTGTTTCCCGTATGAAGGTAGAATGGTCCAACTCATTGACCAACTTTCATTCCCCGGTTCAAACACGGCTACTAGTCAAATGCCATCCCTAAATGGTATTTTTGCACAAGGAATGTCTCAACAACCTCCAAGTTGTCCACCTGATGACTGCGACTGATTCGATGAATGTGACTAAACCCAAGGGGCATGCACCCTGGTTTGCTTCGGCAGGAAAACCACATATATAAGATAGGTTTCCTCGTAGGATATATGACTAGTCTAACACACCGGTCCGTTTAGGATTTGGGATCAATCTAGAATAGGATTTCCTCGTCGAAGGTTATGTGATTGGAAGTGGATTCATGCCTTTCACCTTTGTCTATTTCAATGGACAGAGCCAAGGAAGTGTTTTGTCTACAACATGGACGAAATAGCCTTGCTTTAATGCAAGAACTTCCATATCGTAACCTAGAAACTCTACTTTTCTTTATACCTGGGGGCATGGAAACCTTTTTTACGCAAGTGAAAAGCGACCAGCGTAACTCTAACCCTGTAGTTTTTACTAACTTCAACTGCTTAAGTTAGGTGATTGGTCTAATCCACCATTCACCTTTGCAATGGCCAATGGCACCGGCAAAGTAAAGGAAATATTTTGTACGAAACTATCCTACCTAACCTCAGTAGTTCATTAACCCTTAGGACAGTAGTTGGTTGTTCCTAACTTGCATACGAAAGGCTCGGAGCAAAGTTTCGCATGGGGTGAGCTCCCTAAAAAATGAACCTATCAATAAGAGACATCCTTAAAGACAACTAGAACGAGCAATGTTTCCGCAAAGTTCAAGCTCGTTAAAAAATAAACCTAGCACTGAGCATAGTTTCTAAAGATTCAAGCTCATTAAAAAATGAATCCACCTTTCCGTAAATAACCTTTGTGATCGCATTGCTATCAGCTTTTGAGCCTTGGTCGTGTTCTTACCATCACCTCCACTCTTTTAGCTGATCATACACCTCCACTTGATTGTTTACCCTTTTGAGGAACAATTGTGATGAGTGATTATGTTAGCCACCTTCTTTACATTGTCGTTATTGAAAAGTTCCAAACTTACCTAGAACCAGTTGCTACTCGAAAATATCACTCATTCCTCAAAAATGAGTCTCTTTTTAAGCTCTTTTTAGACTCGTAAAATATGAAAAGATTGTCGAGCAATTGGCCACTCCAGCTCGTTAAAGTGCTGGAAGTGCTATCCCTCCTCTATATTTTAATCTTTTTGGACCTAAGGGATCATTACACAAAAATATCGAGCGCTTGTCTTTTTCGGCTCGCTAAAGTGATCAGAAAAGTAATCCCTTTCGTGTTATTTTATACTTTTTCGAACTTAAGGGATTATACTATGAAAAAGGACTATTGGAGTTTCCTTTCTGTCTCTTTTTAGATTCTCTAAAACTGAAAAGAATCGAGTTATCTTTGTCATTAAACTCGTTAAAACAATAGCGACATACTTGTTTGTACGAACAAGAGCAAGTTTCACTATCTCTAGGCTCGCTAAAACATAGCGACAGGTTTTCCAGAACGACAAATTATAGAACAAGCATATGTTATCCTCCTCAAGCTTAACAAAAATAAAGAGGTACTGGTCAGCAATGACTGGGGAAAAAGGGAAGAAAACTTGAAGAACTTCATTGGTAGCAGGTCGCTCTTGAACATGACACACTTTCACTCCATCACCATGATAGAGTCGGGTTGGGTTATTCCGTTCACCGGTCATATCACCATTGATCCTCCATACCATCCATTTTTGGGGTTAATGCTACCAATCCATTTCAATGTCACCAACATTTTCAAGAGAAGTCGCTCAGAGAATTTACCAACCCAACTAACACCTCATCCACTGCAATACCTTCACGCTCCATTCTTTCATGATCGCCACCCTGAACCTTGTATCATCGTATCGTTTTCACCTCCACAAAATCATTTGCTCTATTTCGTGTCGTAGATGTGGGATTCATTAAGGCCTTCCTACGATGGGTCACTTCTTGTCGACATCAGCTCATTATCGAAGAAGTTGACTTAGGAACAACCCTTTCAGTACTTTGAAGCTTGCATGCCTCAATGGCAAGTTTCTCACTTCCGGTGA